>NDGN011325926.1:0-19943 GCA_002564285.1 Tympanoctomys barrerae
CTGCTGGCTCAGTTAGCCAGATGACCCAGAGCCAGCAAGCAATTGCTTCCATGCAGTTGTGGAAAAAAGAAATTCTTATTTGCTTAAGCCTTGTTGCTTTGTGTTTCCTTTTTGTATGCTGTACCTAGAATGCATTCCTCACCTATCCAGAAAAGATGGATGAAAACATTCATGCAGAGTACACTGAGAGGAAACAACAAACTATACTTTTGGGAAATGAGTCTAAGTAAGGGAACCCTGAAGGTGCAGGTCGCAGGCTGAGGTAGGTGTGGGGGCAAAGGTTGAAGGTCTAGAAATTATTTGGGAAGCTAGGCGTGATTGGTTCACGTGGTGTGAGTGCTTGGAGATCGGCCAAGAGCAACTAGAAGAGCAAGAAGCCCTGTGAGTCTTCATTTGAAAAAAATTGGTGCAAATTCTAGGATACATTTTTAATAGATCCTCAAGTTCAATATTCAGCTTTCCTCTGGTATTTTTCTATGACAACTTCTCCAATATCTTATATTTGCAAAATGTATATGTCTGTGCATACTAAAAAAAATATTGAACCAAACAATCTGAAATTGAGGAATATTTCATTCTACAGCATAGCTGGCTCTTAGTCAGGGGGTCACATAGTGCCTTGAACTCTTGGTTCAAGGAGGCTACATTCCTGCTTCTGTTCAAGTCCCTGTGTGCTCTTGGATTGAGACACTTAATAAAACATGAAGATGGATGTCATATGAGGCATTATTTTGCTAATGTTGAATATATTGCATTCAGGATTTGTATAGAGAATATAATCCTCAGGAGATACATGTTGAAAAATTTAGAAATAAAGGAGTGCAATGTTTGCAATTTTTTTTCTCAAATCATTCAGCACGAAAAAATATGTATATGTGTTTGGTGAGGAAGGTGGGAGATGTGGGGAAATGTTCTCAATAAGTAGAGATAATCTGATAGCTTAGTGGATTAAAGTGCCTGCTTAGGCAGGCTCAAGGGCTGGGGGTTTGATCTCTGGGCCTACCGTGTTGGCCCACCATGCTGGTCCCACCTCTGGGGTGTGCTGAGATGGTGATTGAGACTGTGCATGGTGGCATGCACTCCTGTAATCCCAGCACTTGGTAGGCTGTAAACAGGAGCATCACTACGAGTCTGATGTATGCAGTGAACCATGAACACCCTGCAGACCCTGTCCTAAATACAAAAAAAGAAAAAGAAAGAAAAATGAAAAAAAAAAAGTAGATATAGGAAAAGGGTCTGGGTGTGTGCATTACACTGCTTTTGTCGTATTTTGGTGTGTTTTAAAAAACTGAAAATAAGATTTATAAAAAGTTTGTCCTTTGGGCTGGCCAGATAGCTCAATGGACTAAATCATCTGCCTAGACAGAGCACAGTGGTTGGGGTTCAGTGCCCTGTGTGCTGTGCTGGCCCCACCCCTGGGGCGCCATGAGAGGGTGACTGAGACTGGGTGTGGTGGCACGCTCCTGTAATCCCAGTACTTGGAAGGATGAAAACAGGAGGATCACTAAGAGTCTGATCTGTGTAGTGAGACCGTGTAGACCCTGTACTAAATACAAAAAAAAAAAAGTTTGACCTCTGTCTCCCCAGCCCCTCCAGCCCCAACGATCAAATCCAGGGTCTTGCACATGTTAGGCAAGCACTCTACCTTGAGTAGAGCTAGAAGAGTTATTCTGTTGCTTTCATCTTTTTATTATTTGTTTATCAGGAACAAGCTAAGGCTCTCTATAATCTTTCACAGAACATCTTCTGACTTTTTTTTTTTTTTTTCCATATGAGAGACCAAGCCCTGGACTTTGAGCTTTCCAGGCAGGTGACTAAACCACTGAGCTATCTTCCTTGTTCCCCCTCCCTTTCCGATTGCCTCCTAAAGAACATACCCACCCATGGACACTTACTTTGGTTGCTGTCAGCCTGACTTCTTTTTTCTGTCAGTGCTGCTACCTCACATGTTGAGTGAAGCCTGTGATGGAGGCAATTGGCTAACTCAGATCACAGGGTGGAGCGGTGAGATCTGATTGGTTGGAGGAGCAGTCTATTGGCCTGACTGTGTGTGTGTCGGGCGTCCTCTGCCCAGCAAAGGGTAGGATGCGCTGCCATGGTAGGCACGCGGGAGCACCATTTCTCAACCCCTAGAACTGAATTCTTAAACAAAGCAGATACAGATTACTTGACCATTTAAAAAGAACGCATAGCCCTACTCTTCTTTAAAATTTCCTTGTTTCCTCTCAATGCTTATAATTCATTTTGCACCCTCTTATCTTTTTCTCTTCCCTCTTCATTTCCCACTTGCAATCCTCAACACATGCTGGAGATTCTTGTTTGTAAGCATCCTGAATTTGTCAATTCTTCACCTGGCTTTTCCTTAGCACATGAATCACCTTCATGCACCAAATGTACTTTTCCCCCACTTGGGGCAAAACTTTGTCCTTTGGTTTGTCCTTTCTGGTTTTCTCTTTTGTTCTTTGTTACCTTGTTGTCCACACAGAAGACAGGGGATCTTTCAAAACTAAGTTAGACTAGACTCACCGCATCAACCCCAATAAAGAAGGACGCACAGTGCCACCGAAAAAATTCATGATTACTAAACCAGCTGTCCAAAAATTGTTGGAGGACACCATAGAAACAATACCAAGATTCACTGAATCAAAGAGTTGACTCTTCAAAAGAATAAGCAGAATAGACAAACCCATAGCCAGCCAACATAACCAAAAAAAGATAAAAAGATTGAAACCCATACAATTAAACATGGAAACTATGAAATTGAAATGGACGCTGCAGAAATAGAAAATATTGTTAACAGCTACTTTCCAAAACTGTTTGAAAATAAATTATAGAATTCAGAAGAGATGCATAGATTTCTAGATGCATATGAGTTACTAAAACTGAATAAAGAAGATTTTAAAAACCATGCATAACCTAATAACACACAATGACATTGAAGCAGTAATAAAGAAGCCGATCCACAAAGAAAGACCCAATTCTGGATGGATTCACTGCTAAATATTTTGATCTTAATTTTATTGCTTTAGGGTTGGAATGCTCTTGTACTTTCTAGGATCCTGAGGTGTATTATTAGGTTATTTATTTGGGCTCACACTATTTTTGTGATATAGATAAGCTCTGACATAAACTTCCTTATTAGGACTGCTTTTATTGTGTCTCATAAGTTCTGGTGTGTTGTACTGGCACTATGATTTAGTTGTAGAAACTGTCTTATTATAATTCATTATCTAGTTAAGATTGTAATGTTTACTTTTCATACATTGGCAAAATATTTGTGTTTTCTTTTGTTGATGATGTTAGCTTTTTTTTTTTTTTTAAGCCAGATATTGAACTCAGGCCCTTGCCCTTGCCAGGGAAGTGCTTATTCTACTGAGCTACCTCCCCAGCCCTGCTGATGTTTGATTATGCTATGATCTAATAGTGTACATTGTATAGTTTCTATTCTTTTACATTTACTTCAGCTTACTTTGTTGGCTAATATGTGATTTATTTTGGAGAAAGTTCCATGTACTTCTGAGAAGAGCATGTATTCTGCTATAGGGTAAAATTCTAGATACATGCTAAGTCCATTTGAAAGTTTTGTTCAATCTTGATATTTCTTTGCTGCTTGCTTTCTAGTGGATCTATTTGAGAGAGTGGGGTATTGAGGCTCCCACTATAGCTGTGTTTCTGTTTATGTGATGTATTTTTATGTTCATTAATACTTGTTCTATGAAGTTGAGTGTACTGTAGTTCAATGTATGTATATATGTTAATAATTTTTATCTTGTTCTATTGGATCATTTCCTTAAGCAATAGTTAATGACTTTCTGTGCTTCTCTTGACCAGTTCTGGCTAGAGGTCTGAATACAGGACAGCTATACTTTTTTTGTGCATTTTCCATTGCCTGGAGCATTAGCTTCCATACTTTGATTTTTATTATTTTCAATTATTTTTGGGGGGAAGATTAAATGCAATTCTTGCATAAAGAATTCCATCAGTTTGTTTCTTGATCCATTTTGGAATTCTATTATTTTTAGGGTTTAAAATGCTTTACTCTAAGCTCTCTTGGATGCTAAAGTTTATTATGAGAAGTCTGCTGTAATTCTAATTTATCTTTATAAGTAATTTGTTGCTTTTATCTAGTTGCTTTTAAGACCTTCTTAGACTGGACTTCTGGGATTTTGACTTTTATGTGTTATGTAGAGGTTCTTTTCTCCTTTCACTTTATATTTATTTACTTATATTTTGGGTCTAGCTAAGCCCACCCTGGGGGCAGGGCTGGTGCAGCATGTGGTCCTGGAGATCAAATTGCAGCCCCTGTGCTTTGCCTAAGCTTGCCCAAGCAGGTGCTTTAGATTGTTGAGCTATCTCAGCAGCCCGAGGTTCTGATTGTGGCTATTTGGGGTTCTATGTGCCTCACTTAGTTGTATGTTAAATTATTATCTATTTTGAAAGTTTTCTGGTGTTATTTTGGTTAACAGGTTCTTTATGCCATTTGTACTGTTCTGATTTTTTCCTTAATTCGAATCAATTCTAAGTTAGTCTTCTTTGCATCACAGTGGAAGTATTGGACCCATTGTTTATGCTCTCTGTTGTTTTCAAGGCAACTCTTATTAAGTGATCTCTGACCACAGCCCTGTCGTCAAGTTCACACATGCTGTCCTGCCATTGGTCACTTCTGGTGCCCATAATTTCAATAGAAAGCCTCCTGATCTTGCACTTGAAAAATTTTCCTGGACTCTAATTCTTTTCCATACTGATCAGTCAGGTTTTGCATCATTTTATATCATTCTGCTAGCTTTTCCTTAGTGCTATTTATCATTTTGTTTATTTGGCTCAGTATCTCTTTACTGATGTCTTCTTCAAGTTTGCCAAATTCCCTTTGTTGTTTTGTTTTCTCTCTTGCTATTGTTTCAAATAATTCATATGTATCGATTCTACTTTCCTCCCTTGCAGTTCCCATGGATCAGTTTAGGTAGAGTTGAGAATCCTTGCATCCATCCTGTTCACTTGTTCTCCTATCGCTATTGTCAAAAATTTATTTGGTTTGGGGGTTGAGGCTCCAATTACTTTTCCTTGTTGTCCTCTGGACACAGTCACTTGCCTTTGCCTTGGTCCCAGGATCCAACCAACTCCCTTTACTTAGGATGGCAGGTTTCAGTGCATGTGGTCCTGTGCTTAGCTCTCCAGAAATGAGCCACACAGTTTTAATGATATCAACACAGTACAGGTCTTGGCATCCCAAGAAAACCAATGAATAGCAACATCTCTTTCATTTTGGCTATATTGATAAAATCAGAATCAATTATTGCATTGAGTACAAACTGAGTATTAACAAAACCTGGAGACTGGTAATGTACCTACCTCCCTTAGCCACAAAAAAGAGACCTATAATTATAGTACTAACATGAAGACAAATCAAATATTTAGATATTGTTGACCTACACTAAATTTCTACCAAATGCAACAGCTTTACTTTTACTCACAACAGAAAAGTGCTAACCAGCAGTAGTATAAGCTTAACTAGCTATCTAAAGACTTAAACTTAGTAGTTATGCTAGTAAAAGTCAAGAAGGTGGGGAATTAGTAAAAGAAAAAAGAAGAGTTGGAAAATTAACCAATGGAATGTTACAAGAAGGGGAGAAATTGAGTCAGGGGATTCTATTCCAGAATAAAAGCAAATTACATTGCTAGAGAACAGTTGCCCAAAAGAACAAACAAAAAGAAGAGAAAGAAACAGAGAAAACATTATAAACAATGGAATAAAGATAAGAATGAAAAAAATATTAATGAAAAAGATAAGAATGAAGAAAAAACATCAAAGGAAGAAAAGAACAAAGAAACTAAAATGGCAAAAACAAAAAACAGAAAAAAAACCCCACACTTTCAAAAAAAAAAACTCAATAAAATGAAGATATAGATAATGAAAGCATTAGCATCAAATAAAGACTGAGTAAAAATATTCCATGTTTTTGAATGAGTGGTTTACATGCAAGGTCTATTGTCCTTGGGTGCAGGGCTTCACAGTCATGTTTGCCTCACTGAAGGCTGATAGGTTTCTGAGACACACTTTATGCTCCGGCCTCCCATGGTCCTTTGCCTCTCTCAGCATTTTTGCTGTCCTACCCCGTGTATGTCCTTGCTTCCATTGGTAGATGGGAAATGCCCTCTGGTTTCTGGTGGCCATAGGCCACGAGGTCGGTGCTCAGGCAGACTTTGGACTTAACATTGAGGGCCACAGGGCCTGGCTACTTTTTTCTCTTTCTGGTTGTTGTCTTTGTCCAACATCAGTTGGTTAGTCCTTGCCTCTACTGCCGCATGCAAGGAGAGAGCAAGAGCGTGTGTGGAGTTGATATAGCCTCACCCTTCTGTGCAGGTTGGGGTGCTTCGTGGCCGTCTGTGTCACTGGCTGGAGACACCATCCAGTACTGGTCTGCTTGTTTACAGTGAGATGGTCACATGTGTTCAGGCTGAACCTCCATGCTTACAGCAGGATATGTCCAATATTTCTTTCTTTTGGTGTTTTGTTCTACACTACTCTGATTATTATTGTTTAGACAAAGCAACAGCAATCAAAATTTAGGGAAAGTAATTAAAAGCTACACAAAATGTCGATGTAAGTAAAAGGAGTCATTTTGGACAACAGAAAGAAAGATGGAGGAGAAATGTTATCCAAAAGAACGTGCAATTTTCAATCAGGTTGAGTTTGAATCCAAGTAGATTGAGTATTTTAGTGTGACTTTAAGAATTACCAAATAAAGATACTTCTTTCATCGTAGGGAAAGTCCTATCCACAAAGCTGGGGTGAACCTGATATCCCCTGTGCCTGCTTATGTCAAGCACCTGCTTTTTGATTTTGTGACATATGAAAAAAGCTCTTTTCATAGTTAATCTCTTTTTCTCTTCTTCTATTTAAAGCCGCTGTTTGTACTGTACTTTATTTCCTGGAGAACAAAGAGCATGAAAAATTGTTTTGAAGTTTGAAATTCAGTACAAAGTTTCTTAAGGGAGAGAACAGACACACACACACACACACACACACACACATACACACATGCGTGCACACACGGATGCATGCATTTTTTTTTAAAGAAATGATTTGGTATAGGGTCTCATTATGCAACTTGGACTCATAGTAATCCTCCTGTTTTCAGCCTCCCTGGCAATGGGATTACCAGCATGCCCCATCATGCCTGGACTCAGTGGCATGCCTGGGGGTGGGGCTGGTGTGGCATGTGGTGCTGGAGATCAAACCTTCGTCCCTGCGTTTGCCTAAGCAGGTGCTACATATATGTTTGTATATGTAAGTGTATAAATTTATATAAAAGTGAAATAAACATACATATAAATTCCACCTTCGCTTCAAATGTCAAGGTCATGTACACTGAGGCACCCAGAGGATTGAGCCTTCCACATCCTGTAGAGAGTGTGAAGCACATGTGACTCCCTGAGCCTGCTGAGAGGTGAATGTGTGGAAGAAGCACCCTCTCTCCTTGGAAACTCACACTTCCTATGCAAAAGGGGGTGGAAGATCTCCTAGAGCTTAGGGGCTTCCCAGGCAGCAGGGACTCTCATCTCAAATAAGATGGGGAATGAGGGTCTCTGGAGGCCAGAGGCCTGCTCGGGGTGTGGGTGCTGACAGCCATTGTGGAGGTGTGAGCTGAAGGCCTTCATTGCCCAAATCTCCCTGGGATCCTTTGAGGGATTCCTATGCCTTCCAGGAAAGCTGGCGATGGGCAGGCAATGTGAAGGAACACTTGCTGGATGACAAGTGTGGAGGACATGGAAGGACATGGGAGGGCGGCTGCTTCAGTGGTGCTGATGCCAACATCTGCTGCGAAGACTAAGCCTCCCAGAAGAGCTGGGAAGTTGGGGCAGCCTTTCAACTCTCTACCTGCCCGCTAGCTTCCAGGTTCCAGAAGCTGCTGCTAAGTGCATGCAGCGTGGCCGGAGCGGGTGCCATGCCACCGCTGAGGTGATAAATGTTGCATTTTCAAGCCAAAGGCAGGACTTCTATTTATTTTTTTATTTTATTATATTATTATTATTATTATTATTATTATTATTATTATTATTTTTGAGCCAGGTTCTTGCTATGCCGTTCACACTGGCCTTGAGCTTTGCAGCCCAGGCTGGCCTCCAACTCACAAATCCCCTGCTTCAGCCTCATGAGTGCTGGGATTACAGGTATGAGCCACCAGGCCCAGCAAAGGCATGGTTTTTAAACCAAGCTGCTCCGAGCTTGGAATTTAAATGCCCTATCATTTTATGCAGGAGTCCTAATCTATGAATTTGGGCCTAGAAACAAAAGTTCGTTTTGCACACATGAAATTTGTGGCTCACAAAATATAAAAAATATCACATACTATACCTGGTTTTGATATACTTAATAGTGAACTAAAGTGTGTGTGTGTGTGTGTGTGTGTGTGTGTGTGTGTGTAGCGTACAGCTGGTTATAACATTTCCTTCTATCCTCATGCCACAATGCTGGCACTGTTTTCCAAAATCCTTCCCTCGGACCACTCTGCATTCTCTTTTTGAGGAAAGAAAGGGACAAAGCTGAGAGTTGGAATTTTACTGTAGAAAGTTAGAGTGAAGCCTAGGTCGTGGCATACGCTTGTAATCCCAGTTGGGGAGAGTTGAGGCAGGATTGTAAATTCCAGCCCAACCTGGGCAACTCAGTGAAATCCTGCCTCCACGTAAAAATATAAAGGGCTGATAATACAGCCTCAGCTAACGGGCACTCTGGGTTGGACACTCAGTTCTAGGTGACAAAAATGGTAGCAAACAAGCGCTGTGAACGAGAAGAACACGCAGCGCGAAGAGGCCCGCGAGGAGCGGGTCCCCTGGGTGGCGGGGCTGAGGCCCTGAGCCAGAGCACGCGTGCTGCGGCTCAGCGGAGGGGGCGCTTGTGCTGCGAAGTGTGCAAGAGGCTCCCGGACACTGAGGGGCTGTAGAAGAGAAGACACATGAAAGGACTATTCTTTAGCCTTTTCCAGATCTGTGAGGAAATCCGTTCTGAGGGGATGTCTTATAAAGACTTCACAAAGCTGCGCCCGCGTCAGCACCAGCACACACCCCTAGTTCGACGACAACCCGTGCTTGCGGCGGGGGGATTCTGCTGTCCGCTTCTCCCTCCGCTCGCTTGCTTTCTACCCGCAGGCGTTGTTGTTGGGCAGCACCATGCCGCAGCATCCTTAATTCTCCTTCCCTTATAACACAGAAACTGAAGTACTCTTGCTCATCATACTGTACTCGTTCGCTCACCCGCTCTTCTCTGTGCAGCCCTTTCTAACTATAGCAGAGGAAAAATAGCGAAGAATATAATAGTGATGCAATGTTTGGTCTTGCTCTTTCTGTTTCATTTCTAATTTAATAATTCTAATCTGTGTCCATTTGAGTGTGTCTGCCTGAGATTGTGAGCTCGTGGAGGGAGAGAAACGAGATTATTTAATTTCTTTGTGTCGCTCTCCCTAGTTAATGACTGCCTCGGATCGTGAGAGCAAGGCTGAGCCGGCTGCAGACGCTAGCACAGAAAGTTGAAAAGGATGTCAGAGCTAACGCTGCAACAAAGCGTGTGGAGACTTTTCTCTGCCTCTAAAATGGATTCAAAGGACAAATGATTGGTCACATTCCTTCAGGTCAGCGCTGGGCTGAATGTTCAGCTGTCCAGAACATCGCTGAAATTCAATAGGAACAATCCTTGTTTCCCTAAGGAGCTGAAATTGTTGCGCTGTGAACTCACAAGATCAAGGGGAAAGGCTTGCAATTAGGAGGGCAGAAACAAAAATCTAAATTTAACTTAGCCAGAGTGGCCATTTCTCTTATTCTTCGCCCAAGGGAGAGGTGAAGCAGAGGGTAAGGGGAGCTAGCAGCAGGGTGGGGAGGGCGCCTTTTCCTCTCAGTCTGAAATGTGTGAGAAAGAAGAAACATTTATAAATCAAAAGACAATCTGCAGTTTCTAATAAATCAGCCAGGACCAAGAAAATAAAAATCTGGACCACTGAGAATGAGTGAAGTATTTCTCGTTTGCTCTGGGCAAGAAAATCTATTAACATATCAGAAGGCTAAGGCGACCGAAGGCGGTGGTGTTGGCGGGCCTTTGGCTCCAAGCAGGGCACAGGGAGCCTGGTACTTGGACATTCTTGTTCATGCAGAAGTGTGTGGCATGGATAAAAACAAAAGACCCAAAAAAACGATAAGGCCACCTAATCTTATTATATATTGTGCTCAAAACTTATCTGTTCAAGTGTCTTTGTAATTTTTCATTATATTATTTTTAAGGGGTTCAGGGTTTTTAATCCTAGGATGCATCCTCAACCACTTTTTTATTTTTCATTTTGATGCAGGGTCTCACTAATTGGTCCAGGGCTCACAAAAAATAAACTTTCAATCCTTTTGCCTCAGTCTCTCAAAGTAATGTGGCTTTAAATTATGCAAGGCCTTGCCTAGTTTATTCTGTAGTTTAATTTCAGGCCTGTAAAGAGAGAGTTTCCTGTCTAAATGACTACAAGTACAGAGACCTGGAGGGTCATGGTTTCTTTACACCCTGAGGACCAGGTGTTGGAAACAGTATATGCAACACTGAAAAGAATCAGCCCAAGCGCCCATGAATCAGGCGGCTGCAATCTGCTAATAGTGTGTGTAGTAGGCAGCTGCTTTTTATGGAAATTCTAATTTGTGAGGGAGGAGTTCCAGGGAGATTCCTTAGTTACATTTCTCAGGTTGCTGAGACAACATACCCAATACCAAAATGAAGAGAGGAAAGGTTTATTCAGCTCACAGTTTGTCACAGAGGTGTCAGTCTGTAATCAGCTGGTTTTCGAGGCAGGGCGGCATAGCAGAGAAGCACCTGTTTATGGCAGTAGAAGACAGCAACAGTAACAGGCAAAAGAGGAAGAGGACCGAGTCTCTTTCTGTGCCTTTTACCTTATCCAAGGTGCTCAGATTAGGGCAGTGCTAATTTAATCAATGGACCAATCCATCCATCACTCACCCTTAATCCCAGCACTGGACAATGAACCAATCCCAGGATTGAAGGTTTTGTCACTGTATTCAGTCACCTCTGAAAGCCAACTCCTCATGACCACATGAGGGTTCAGGGAACATACAGATATGAGCCATACATTCCGCCCCTGTCCCTCCAAAGGCTCATGCACGTCTCTTCACACAAAGGGCCTTCAGTCCATCTCTAAGAATTGCTGAAGTCCTAATAGTTTCAGCCTTGATGAAAAGTCCTACTCCCAAGTCTCCTTCAAGATCTAAGGCAAACTCCTAGCTGGGAACCCCTGTACAAGCAATAAGAAAGTTAACCACTTCCAGGATTCATGGCACAAGATAGACATTTATATTCCAAAAGTTACAAATGTAGATACACAGGAATGGGACCAAAGCAAGTCCAAAATCTGGCAGGGCAAACATTAAGTCCTGGAATTTGCTGTGACCCATCTGGGGCAATCGGTGGCACATTGTGAGCACCACACGCCTCTGCCCCTGTGGCACTGCTGCTGGTGGTGGCTCCCATGGCTTCTCTCTTGGGCCTGCTCTGCTCCCTCCTTGCAGCTTTCCTCTGATGATCTATATTCCTTACTTTTCCAGCTTCTGGGGCCTCCACTGCGCCTTTGGCTTCTCATTCACAGATTTGTGCACTGCCCTCTCAGGAGCACACTGCCGGCCTCCCAGGCCTTCTGATTTGGGTGGACGCCATCCGGACGCCTCCACTCTTCCATTGTTCATGCACCAAGACCAGTGCCATGTGGATGATCCCAGGTCCCTGCCAGCTGGAGCAGCGCACAGCCTTTCCTCTTTCTCGGCAGTAGGGGTCCTGTGCTGGGGTGCTGAGCATCCAGAGCCCAGTGTCAAGGAACAGACCCTTCAGGCTGCCGCCATTCTGGAACAGGTTGTTCTCGGGGCTTATTCTCAAGGCAAACCCTTTCACTTTTAAAGTTTTGAGCTGCACATGGTGGAGTCCTGTTGCTTCTTGTGATGCCTGCAGGCTGTGTTTTCTATTGTTTGCTTCTTCTCAGAAATTAAAATCTGCTCTGCTGTATCTTTGCAGTGTACAACTTTATTGGATCTTCCTTTCTGGGCAAACTGACCACATTTTAAATCATTATGCTGAGCTTTTTGGTCTTGATTCTCAATGTAAATCTGGCTAAAAAAACACTGCAATAATCATGTCACTGCCTCAAAATTCAAAATTAAACTGTCTTCCAATTTTTGCTGCCATGTTAATTAGCCTGATGCCCTTAATCTCATCCTCAGGCAAAGCCTCTGGACATGATCAAAATGCAGATAAACTTTCGGCCAAGTATTAGCACACATCATCTGGCTTCCAGCAGCCAATGCTGTCCTTCCTCCCAGCAGAAAGCTCCAGAGCCTGGTCTTTACTGGCAGCATTTCCAGCCGCCTTCTGGTCTTCTGAGCACTCACCAGCGTCTCCCAGACCAGCCTAAGGCCTTTCAGCTCTATTCTTTCAGACAAAACCTCAAACCTTTTCCTATTTCTCCCACAAGCCATTCACAAAGGCTTTGGAATCACATGGCCAGGTATAGTTACAGCAACATCTCCACTTCTTCTATACCAAGCTCTGTCTTGGTTACTTTTCTCTCTTTGCTGAGAGAAAATGCCCAAAGTTAAAGGAATAAGTGTTTATTCAGCTCATTGTCTGTAGAGGTTTCAGTCCATAATCAGCCGATTTCAAGGCAGAGTGGCAGAGCAGGGAGGCATCTGTTCATGTAGCAGAAGGCAGCAAAAGCACCAGAGCAAAACGGGGTGAGAAAACCTCTTTCTGTCCCTTTTATCTTACACAAGCTTCTGAGATTAGGGTGGTGCTAATCCAATCCCTGGACTGATCCAGCAATCACTCAACTCTAATTCCAACACTGCACAATGACCCAATCACAAACTCTAGATTCAACTGCCTCTGAGAAGCCAGCCCTATATGACCACTCGAGTCTTGGGGGGACATCCAGACAGGAACCATAGCAGGGGATGAGGTGAATAGAATTGAGAATTTGGATTCCAAGACTTGGAATCAAGAGAGGAGAGTTGCTCTCTCTGTGTATTTTGTTATGATTGATGGTGAGGCTAACAAAAAAGAGAGTGATTAAGACATAAAAGGTTTTAATTAAGACAGAAGGTGCTAGGGGAGAAAAGGAAGTGGCTCTTCCAGTGGAAACCAGCACAGGATCTGCATGGAGGCCAGGAAGGGAAATACCTCGGGGCACTGCATGGGTAGCCTGTGGGGGAGAAGACAAGGAGGAGCGTAGGACACAGTAGGACCAAAGTGGAAGGTGCGAGTGGCCAGATGTGGAGGCATCTGCAGACCCACCACTCTTGCAGGCAGAGGCAGGAGGACTGAAAATTTGAGCATACACTGAGCAACTTATCAAGGCCCTGTCTCTAAAAATAAAATGAATAAATAAAAATAAAAATAAAATGCAGCTGAGGGCAAAGGCCCTAGGTACAGCCCCCGGTTTCTCCCCCCACACAGATTGATTTCCCCAAAATTGAACTAGAGGAGAAAGTAATCGGGGCACAAGACCTAATTTCCACCTGTTGTTCCATCTCACTGCTTAGAACCAACATGCAAAGACAGTGTGAGCTGTGTGACAAAGAGATAACACTGCCGTGATCACAGATACTTCACCAGTGTGGGCACTGTCACTGCCTGGGGTTTACTCGTCATCTGGCAAGGGCCCCACAAAGCCAGCTAACTCACTGCCCCTCTGTGGCTCTGTGTGCTGGGCGTGAGAGGAGGACTATGCAGTAGTAGGTGCAGGGTGAGTACCATCCCTGGGAGCAATGCCTCCCTCCACGTCCCTGCTCCTGGGCGGGGGATCAGCACAGACAGAGGAGCGTTTCCTTTTGGTGGGAAAAAGGGGCAGGAGAGAGGTGACTGAGAGACTCTGATCGTTTGCCAGTTATTCCCCAGAAGCCGGCTCATTTTGCTGGCCACAGCGCATCTGTACAGCGGTGCAAAGCCTCACCTTCAGCCTAGAGCCTCACAGCCCCCTCACCTCAGAGGGTGGCCCCAGGCTGGGATCCACGGGGCTTCTTTGAGCTGAGTGGATCACTTGGGGCACAGCTAGGTGCAAGGACTGCAGAGGAAATGTTCTCAGAGAGGACCTCTACTGGACCTGGGTCTTCTCTGGTGTCTTAAAAGCATTTTCCCAAAAGGCCTGAGCAAAATCTCAACGAGCAGGTGGACGACAGCCTTTCTCTCCCGCGTGGTGAGCCTGACTGAAGGTTCATCTACTCAGCATTTATGTGCATGGTGACTTGGCCTAGCCTGAGCCTGTCAGTCAAGTCTCTGAAGCGAGGTTTCCTTGGATAATTCATTTCATAGTGTCAGCCTGGGTCTTTTCTACTTTAACGTAGTGTTTTAACGTTTTGATATTCCCTGCTCTTTTGTGTTATATGTGCAATTTGGAGATCAGCATTTAAAAATCAACAGAGTAACAGAATGAGCTAATGTAAAGCCTTCCTTCCTTCCTAGGCTGCTGCTACAATCTTTATATTTACTTCCACCTCAAAGAAGTCTGATTTCATGCAGCTGAAATTTCGAAAGTACTTAAAAAACTTAAGTGGAAATTGCCTAGATAGAAAGCAAATCCCTGGAAGCTCAGACATCAGGACACACACACACACACACACACACACACACACACGGAAACTTCTTGAATTTTTTTTTCCTAAATTAATTAGATAAGAACAAAAGGAAGCGATCTTTAGGTGGCAGGAGCACCACTGGCTGCTTTAATAATGAAATGGTTCTTTGTGTTTGGATGGCTAATGGCCTGTCATGTCAAGTGCACTTGGTCTTGTCACAAAGATGAAACAAGGGCCGGCTAGAGAGCTCAGGGCACTAAAGCACCTGCTTAGGCATGAGCAAGGGCTGGGGTCCAATTCCTGGGGTTCCTACCGGCGCCACCCTCAGGATGCGCTTAGATAGTGACTGAGATTGGGCATGGCGGCATGCGCCTATAATCCCAGAGTCTGATCTGTGTAGTGAGACCCTGTAGACAGTGTACTAAATAAATACATAAATTACTAAAAGTCAGTACTATCTTTGCAAAGGGGGTGGCCCTTGCTGTTCAAGAATATTCAGCTTACCTGCTGTTGTGTTTTGGACCTCATCCTATTGGGGGGTCACATTTGGGTTCAACAGGACACCTGGATTAAAAGTGAGCTGGAAGTGAGCTGGAGGGAGGACCTGTGCCTTGCTGTGGTGGGGGACGGCTGAGGGCAGGCAATGCAGGACGTGGAGGATGGGTGGTGGGAGACAGGGAGGAGGATGGGTGATGGGAGACGGGGAGGAGGATGGGTGATGGGAGACGGGGAGGAGGGGTCCTGAACACAACTGTGAGACGTAAGGTCTGTGTACAGCCTGGACAGCTGGTGGCAGGGCCCCAAAAGTCCCTTCCGAGGTGTGAGCTCTCAGACAGTTTTTGAGAGCACTGATTTTTATTTCAGAAGGATGTATTTATTATCATAGAAGATTAAAGTAATAAGGGAGCCTCAGTGAATTCTGAAAATATTAAAGTAACTATCAGATGAATTGAACAAAATGCCAAATATTCCAAATCACCACAATATAGTTGTTTAATTGAAAATACTGGTTCCTAACACAAATAATGGGAGCCCTCACAGAACGGGAGACACACAAAAGCCCTTCCTCGATACGCCTCTGCACCCGCCTTGTGCACAGGTGTACCCGGATACATCGGTTGTTGCCGGACCAATAATCTAACAGAGGCTGTGGTACGGCTCATGTGGAGAAGCCAAAAACCCAAGCCAGGACGGTTCAGCTCTCTAGGGATGGGCAGAGCTCCTGCCAGGTGACAGCCTGGATTTATGGACTTTGAGACCTTGGGAGCCACAGTATTTTTCTCCACCTGATTTTCATTAGTGCATGTTGGCCGTGCAGGTGAAGGGTTTTTCTTGACAGACTGGCACGTGCACATAATATTCTTTAATCCTTCGGGCAGGCAGTATTTCTTTATTGCTTAATTTCTAAAATTGAGAAATTAATTAATTTGCCTGGAGGCCAGTGTGTTTGCTCTGAGTATCTTTACTTTTAAATTTTATGGAATTATAATTTTAGAATGTTTTGGACTGAGTCATGTTTTACTAGCACAGTATTTTTAAGGACACACATGGATTAAATTATCCTTTTGCAACAGTTTTTAGAAGGTAGTGTCAAGAAAGCTATCTAACATGTCTCACTGTCTGTCTCTTATTTTATAAGGTAAGGGTATCTCATAGTTGTGAAGTACTTAGGATGCCTCCTGGGCCATAGTAAGCTCTAGATTAACGGAAAATATAAAAACAAACACATATTTAACCACACAGTGTGAAATAATTAGTTTACTCCAGGATCTCCAAGCACTTTAATCTAAGAAGTTTTGCCTGATGTCCGAAATTGTTTGTGAGTCTATCTGCTTTTTACACATAATCTGTTCCCCTTTATGCAGATGGTGAGGCATTTGTACAGATCTAGTAAGTTTCTTTCTACTTGGGAGTATGATCCCAAATTCATAGCAAGAAAAAGCACAACATTGTTACCAACCTTTAAAAATATAAGTTGGAATACTAGACACTTTTTTAGTCTGCATTTTGGTAAATTTACTCGCCCATCCTTTTGACGTGCGCAAATGTGGCAGGATTATCTGTCCTCTGGTACTCATCAAATCAATGGCCTCTTCTGGAATCTTCTCTTCCCTCCTGCTCGTTTAGAGAGATCTTGAAACTATGCCAGTGTGGGAGGTCCAAGGCCGCAAAGACCAGGGGATTAGGGAAGAACCTCTGGGTTATCCTAGGACCTCATCAGCCGGGCCAGTGCTTGGCAAAGTACTGAAGAGGAAACATTCATGCCTGGGCGCTTCCTGTTTCCTACTTTGTTGTTTGCTCTCTTCTACGTGAAATATCAAGTAAACTGACTAGTTTGTTAAATGATATTGTTTACACAACAAGGAAAACATTTGCTCATAAGGATTTCTGATGTAACTCATTGCGAACATTATTTTTAGTTTTGAAGTAGCGATAAAAATGGCAAGAAGATGGAAGAGTGCTGGAACAGCCCTCTCCACGTAGCTTTCAGTCAGCTTCCCTGGAGACGAAATCTTCCACAGCAATAGGGCATCATCAGAACGAAGGAATTAGCACTGGCACCACGCACTTAACTGGACTGGAGTGGACTTTAAAGAATGAAAAGTGTTGATGGGGCTGGGGAGATGGCTCAGTAGAATAAGCGTTTCCCTGGCAAGTGTAAGGACCTCAGTTCAATCCCTGGTTAAAAAAAAAAAGAAAGAAAGAAAGAAAGAGAGAAAGAGAGAAAAAGAAAAAAAGAAAAAGCAAGAAAAGTGCTGGTGAAGAGCAACGCCTTCTGAATGTCAGTGTCTGTCTCCCTGTGCACACCTCAGTGCCTGCCTTTGTCGCAGGGAATGGTAATGCTGGAAGGACTTTGAGCCTTCTCTGCGCGGTCCCTTCAGGGCAGGGGCTGTCTATGTCCGTACTTGAGTTCATGCAGTCAGAGGTGACTCTGGTTAACAGGGTGAACAATGGCCCTGCAGGTTCCAAGGCTCTTCTGTTGGTGCCAGCTGTACTGGGGATGGCTATGGTCTAGCGAAAAGGGCATGAACCCAAAGCATTAAAATCTTGGCATAAATCAGCTGGAACTTTGTGACAAGCTCCTGAATGTCCCTGCATCTTGTATTCCTGCTGCACTTTGTGTTTGCATCATAGTTGAGAAGATCAAGGAGGTGATTTTTGTGACAAAGAGCCAAGTGCGGGAGCTCTAGTGGTAGGAAGGACAAAAGATTTGATCGGAATTTTACAAACCAAGATCAGGGAAATTGTGGAAATCTTGAAAAGCAGTACAAGGCGGCTGGCGCAGCCAAGCACCTCAGCACAGCCCTCGACCGTACTGTCTCATTGCTCGTGCCAGATAGCAGGAGAGTAGAGCAAAGCCAAGAGTCGGTACCCATGGGGCAGTGGTGGAGGCAGAAGAATTGGTCCTTCTGTGTAGTAGCTGATGTGCTGCACTATGTGCATGGGAAATCCTCGCTCAGGAAGACCCTGGTGATGGGCACCCAACAGGGGACCAAGGCTGTGGGCCGCGAGCTCCCACAGCCGACGCCCGGTGCAAACCTGGGAGCCTGCAGCTGTGTGGGCCCACTCCGGGGCAAGCGCTTGGCCATTATCCCCTGTGCAGGACTGGGAAGGCTCAGCGTTCAAGGTCTCAAGCTCCCAGGTGTGGTCTCATCAAATTTCCTTTTTAATAAAAAGATTAAGGATCTTGACATCATCATTATCATTTTCTATTTCTGTTCATGAAAATAATTTCTCACAAACCAGAGAGGGCATGGTAACATAGAACATATTTTTACTAACCTCAAATGACTTCAGGAACACACTAGCCAAATTTACTTCTCAACCTGCCCAGAACACCTTTTATAGATTTTGAATTCTTCAGATTAGAAAGCCATTTAAAACACGTTCCTTTGGCTTATTCAGCTACTCAAAATTTCATTGAAATGAAATTGGGGATGGTAAAATTTGCTATTGATTTACCAGGCTTTTAGTTGTAAATGTCAGAAGCACTGGTAGCTGAAATAGTGGGATATACCTAGAAACATTCAGTTTTTGGTGCTGATTTGAAGTTTGACGTTTCCCTTCCCTTTACAGAACATGGAAATATCAGGAATCAAGCTTGAGAGGGAGAAAGCTAAGACTAAAGTAGTCCCTGGAAGTGTGAAGATGTTTCACTGGTTTTGATAGTCTCCCTCCTTTGACTGAAAACTGAGGTATGCTGAAGGCAAAGAGAGAATAAAAAGCCACTTTGTCCCTTTGGTACAGTATCTGCTGTCAGCATTGAGAGGGTCAGTATTGAAAGGTACCGTGATCTATTCCTGAATAGAATACGATAGTGTAGGCAAAACCTTGGCAAACTTTTAGGGGCTAGAGGAATACACAAGCTTGCTTATGAGATCTAACTTCAGTGAAACTCACATTCCCAGAAACTTAAGGGCTTAAAGGTCCTCGGGAAGCTTCTTTGCTTGCTTTTGTCTTGGTCATTGCTCAGTGCCTAAGAAGCAAAACATTTCATTTCTACCAGCATCCTACAAGTCCAGTGAGCCTTGATGCGCAATTCTCCTTTCCTTTGAATTAAAGCAAGATTTCTGAACAAACACCAATGTCCAAAGAGAAAGCAAAATTCCTCATTATAAAGTAAAATGTCCATTTCTATCTTGTGCACCGCTGCTCCCCCTTTCCTCTCACAGCGCAGGGCGAGCCCCTGCCAAGCAAAGCCCGGCACGAGAGCGTCTGTGTGGGTTCACACCTGGGGCACCAAGCCCTGGGGGTGGGGAGCCGCAAAGCTGCGCAGAACTGGGGCGAGCGCCGTGACTTCCCACCTGTCCTGCTGAACATAATCCTGCACACTGTGTCTTTAAGGGCAGTTGTGCCTTCAGCGTCACGGGGTTCCTTACACTATCTCTACAGATCTCTTGCTATAAAGTGTAGGCTTATATGGCATATTAGTCTTGATTAAATATTAGGACACGATACTGAAGTATTACAAACAAATACATACAAGAAATGCCCCGGAAGAACAATCCTAAAGTGCGTTGACAATTTTATCAGAAAATACATTTTAACCTAAAAACATAATTGTAAGTAATGCAAATTTATGTTGACGGCATGCAGGGCACCAACATGCTACCTGCGATGATTTCACACAACACTAAGGAAAATAAAATTAGATGCCGAGGATACTTACAATACTTTCCGATCATTAAGATGTAGAAGAAGACCGGACCAGATGCCATGTCCTTCTTTCTGGCCGACTGATTAAGGAAAGTGAGTAAAATTTGGTTTTGGTTTCTGAGTCGGATGCAGCTCACAGTGGCTGTCTGCTATTTCTGCCTGAAATCTTAGCAGCTATAAAGCAGTGC
>NDGN011325945.1:0-14112 GCA_002564285.1 Tympanoctomys barrerae
ACCTGAGGCTGACAGCTTTGTGGAAGCAGCCACTTAAAGAACTGAGCTAAGGCCAGGCCCCCTGTTTGCCCTATTTGGTGGGCTCTTTCCATTCTCATTCATGTGGCTGTGATCAAGTGATTTCCCCAAGAAATAATATGGACGTTAAAGATTAAGAAGTCCCAGGTTCCAGAGTGAAGGCCTGTCTCTTAGACGGTAAAGGGGCAATCATCTGGTATATGCAAATAAAGTATTAGAAGTTCTTTTTATCCTTGTTTCATGCACATCTTTGCATCTTTTCTAGGGATCATCATTATGTTTGTATAATTTATAAAAACACATATTGCAGTAAATAACCCAAATCTGCCTGCCAATAGGCATGCTAATATAGAAGTTTCTCAGGAAAATATTTTATTTGCTGTCACATTAGCACATAGCAATGTTATGTAAGAAAATGAGTCCTCAATTCTAAAGTAAAATAGATTATTAGCTGCACAGGGAGTGCTTTGAAAGTGCTCTGTCTGCCCTTATCTTTGGTTCCTGCAATATCCACATAAGAGAGACTCATAATCACTCCCCACTCTGTTCTCTTCCTGTCAGGAAAGTGCTGCTGCTTTTTAGCAGGGTACACAGCCACACAGCAGAAGAGATCGAATGTTCGTTTGTGTGCAGCAGTGTGGTCAAAGCAGTGGTATGCTGCCTGGAATAGCAAGCAACGATGAAGTAGGAACAACCACGCAGACCATGAAGTGCCCTTGGCCATGTTGCTAAAGTCAGAGGAATCAGGAGACAAGACCTCTGGCATCTCAAGGGCTTTGCAGCTGAGTGATAGCCCTCCACAGATGCTCAAATTCGGATTTCAGCATGAGAGAGATTTTTTTTTTATTTTTTACTTAATGCACTGCTATTTTGGGTTTCACTTTTAGCCCCAGCCTACTGGAGTTCTTTCTAGCAAGATGCAGCTTGAGAACCCTCAGCTATAAATATTTATTAGAACATAGCAAGTTCCAAGTAATATCCGTCAAATACTATACTTTTATTTTTAAAACTTATATTGTTTATTGTTATTACATTTAAAAATTTTTAGTTATATGAATAATATAGAAATAATAATGCAAAACATCTTGTGTGTACACATTATTGAACTATAAAATAAGGTCTCCAATGTGTTTTGGAAACATACAACCAATTAAAAAATACAAGCCCATTGTAGAGGGAATTACACCTCAAAGTCACCATTATGTTCCGAGATACCATCTGATTTTCATTTCTCAGCTATTTCAATCTATTTCAGTATGAAAGCATGGAGTCATGTGTTTGTCTAAAAGATAAACAATAAAAGCCACATTTAGAGGTGTTTTAATGTATCATAGTTTGTTAATGACAACTGAATATATATACACAGAGTCAAATAATTTCTAAAATGAAGTATGCCTGAAATTATTGTATCTCTCTGTTAAATGTTTCTTATTGTATCTCTCTGTTAAATGTTTCTGTTTGTGACTTATATTAGTATACACTGCAGTACCTAATGCTGACAGGAGTTGTAGGGTTCATATATGTAGCTCATCCCAGTTCATTTCATTTCCCTTGCTCCATAGCCCCTTGTATTTTTCCAGCATCATATGCATGTATATACGGCATAAGACACATAAAGTTACAAAACATTTAGAAAGTTAATTACAATGTATTTATATACAGAGATTGAAAACCACTCTAATGGCCCAAAGAACATACACAACACGAAGACAACTTTACTAAGGTAAACTTAACTTAGGTACATTTTTCACATGGGGTTTTAATACCTGATATTGTTTTTCGTTTTTCTTATAATCTGTCCTTTACATATATAAAAGAGGAACCACGTGACATTTAAGCTGATGCATTTCAGTTCCTTCACTTAACATCATAGTTTTGAGTCACATCCATTTAAAAAAAATGACTCATATTTATTCATTCAAATGATAGAGTAATGATCCATTATGTAGGAATACATTTTTTAACCATAAATCTATTGGTGAATAAATACCATATAGGGTATTTCCAAGATTTAGCTATTATGAATTGTGCTAATATAAATATGGCTATATATACATAAACATAGTATAGTATGACATGATGTCTTTAATTCTTTTGGGAAGATATTTAACTGGTCAAATGGAATTTCACTACCTGAGGAGACTAATATAGTATAGTATGACAATTAAATCCCAGAATCAGAAATTATTTTTTAAATTATTAGAGATTCCTCTATAATTTTCTCAATTTTCTCCCCTCAAATTTCCATGCTGTACTTGATTAATAGGCTAAAATCACCTAAAAGTTAATTGAAAAATTTGTCTCTTTCTGTAAAAGAAAAAAATACACTTGAATATATAGGTATTAATAAATAGTAATCTAAGAATTAAATTTACAAATTTAAAAGTATCAAAAAATTAGAATCTCAAAAAAGAGCCATTTAAATACATATAGAATATAATTTTATTTATGTTTTTAGAGACTCTAACCCATAACTCCATGAAACTAATACTTCAATGACAAGAACAAGATCAGAGAAAAGGAAGAGAGGCATAAGAAGGCTGTATGCATACATACACTGTCTTGCTGAGGAAATTCCTAGAGATTACTCATAGATTTCCTTCTATATCAATATCCAGGGTTCACTTATAAGCCCCTCCCTAGACTACCAAATTATAGTAACTGACTTGTCTGGGGCCTATGACACTGCTTGCATATAAGATAGACTGTTTAGGAGAGATCAAATGAATTATGTGGTAGACAGGCAATTTACAATGTCTACCTTGAAAATCTGGACTTTTATAAAAATGTGATAGTGAGTGATGATGTTGTTATAAACTGATTTACAGAAATTTAGTCGTCAACTGCTTTAAATTTTTTTTAAATTATAAATTGGCAATTGAAAAGTTACAAAATTTTCTGTTTTGTATATTATACATCACACAGATATGAAATAAAGTACTCCTTTCTTTCAAGAAGAAACATAAGTATGTTTGTCTGAAAAGAAGTATGTCTGTTTTAAATTAATTATAACTCTTGCCTTTTGAATGAGTTCAGAAGATGAAATGGGGAAAAGAGATTTGCTTATGCATATAAGCAGGATGGTTTGGACAACTGTACAGTACATTTCTGCTGGTCTATGGAAAGAAGCAGTTAAGGATTTAATTTGTTTTGCGTCCTTTTTAAAAACTATTTGTACTTTTTATCATCTTAATTTTTTATTTTATTTTATTTTATTTTTTGTGGAACCAGGGATTGAACTTAGGCCCTTGTGCCTGCCAGGGAAGTGCTTATTCTACTGAGCCATCTTCCCAGCCCCTCTTCTTAATTTCTTATATTTTTTTGTTTTTTTTTTTCTTTCTACTTTCAATTTTGCATGCATATATCTGGTAATATGAATAACTGGTTGGAAGACAACACTATGTATTACAACAAATGCTGTGAAATTCATATTACTTTGTTTTTGGGGGTTTTTTTATTTTTAGGAGAGGGTCTACAGGGTCTCACTACTAAATCAGACTCATAGTGATTCTCCTGTTTATAGCCTCCCAAGTGCTGGGATTACATGCCAGTTTTAATTGCAGTCTCAGTGCATCCTAGGGGTGGGGCTGGCACTGCATGCCTGGGCATTGAACCCCTGGCCTGTGTGCCTACTTGCAGGTGCTTTAATCCGTTGAGCTATTTGGCTGGCCCTTCATATTACTTTATTAACTGAAAATTTGTATCACTTGTAATTTCCTGTTTTAATTCTAATTTGCATTCTCTTTAAAAATTAAAAAAAAGAAATAAAAATAATTATAGTACACTTCTTAGTACATGATAGTTACATGATTACTAAACTCATTAGTACATTAGCTATATGTTTAAGAAGGATTATTGAAAACAAAAACAAACATTATCATAGATAATCAAAATATATTTGTTATATATTTATCTGTTTATTACATTTTAATATATAAAATATCCTCTGATGTTATATTTTTGTCTTGGCTCTAACTTGGAATTGTTTAAGGAAAAATAGTTTCTAACAGAAGTAAATATAACTTTTGAAACATGAAAAAGAAGTTTTTATAAACATGAAGGCCATAAAGAAAAACATGTTCATTATACAGTATTTAAATACTAATAAGTTTTACATTGTTACAAAGTAAAACCCAATGATTTAACTTCAATTTTTAAAAGCATTACAACTTACACTGATAGTTACTTTAAAATCTTTATGTCAGTAGTAATTTTACAGAACTGTACTAAATGAATCTACAGAAGATTTGTCATAAGAATTGATGCTTTCAACTGATTCAAAATAGGTACCTTCTCTGGTTAATTTAACTTCAGGCCAGAGCCAGAGGATGCACTGTGCCAGACACAGTGAATAAGGCAGATAAGGATGCAGCACATAGTAGGAAGCAGCAGAATTTACTGTACTTTTGATCACATGGCATAAAGATGCTCACAGAAGAGGATTTCCAGGACTGAATTAGTGAGTGCCATGAAGAATGGAGAATTGTATTGAAAGGCAGCGGGAGTGTATTGAAAGGGTTAATGCCAATATGACTTTTATTATGAATTTACTTTAACTTTAATATTTAGCACATATTTTGATTGTACCTAATATTAGATTAAATATTCAAAAACAGGTTTTGCTGCTGAAAAAATCAAAAATTTTGCAATGTTAAGAAAATGCTGAAAAGGAAATTTCATAATGAGACCTAATAGGTTTAGCAGTATCTGTCCTCAAAGTTTAAAAAAATGTATCTGTTATGGATTAATGAAGCATTCAAATGTGCAAAATAAAAGTGTCATATGTATGTTCCATGTAATTTGTCTTTCACCATAATACTAATATTATAAGAAATTAAAATTGCATTGGATTATGACTAAAACAAGTCTTTAAATCTTTAAAAGACATGCTCTATGAATTTGAAGATCAAGAGTATATCAAATGCTGTTAGCTCTTAAATACATGTTAGTGTGAAAAATTCTATTTGACTTTGTCATAAAGATTAAATTTTCTCATATTTGAGAAAATTGTTTCCCTCACATACTTCAGTAACTGAGGGAATTGTTTCACTCAGCAACGTCAGTTGACCTGAGTAAAAATCTGGTAGTTTTATTTCATTAGATAGTCAATAATTTCATTAATACTAATTTTATCAGTTAATTCCTCGGAATGCTTCCATAAACCACTTCTTGACTAAACTGAGATTTTCAGTTTATTCTATGTTCTAGTAACAAAAAGTAAAAACAAAAATCTGAACTTAAGGTGTCTATGAAAATTGAAAATATGTGTCTCTTTCTTTACAGGAAACTTGTACTTTTTTAAATATTCTTAGTAATCATTTTCTGTAATAAATGACAATGTGTTGGCTTCATTTAACAAAGCTTTACTGTGATGAATATGATGATAATGATGAATATGTTAGGTACTTTGGGAGGCTAAATAAAATTGAGAATGATAAACTCATCCTGGAAGCTATTAGAAAAAGTGTGGCAAGGCGAAATCAGTTATTATCTTCAATCATGCATAATATGCCAACCGTTCACCAGAAGTGCATTGGAGAGAACCGCAAGCCTTGCACAGTAAAGAACAGCTTCAGGGAAATGTCACCAGCCAGAGCTGATGAGTAATAAATATGAAAGTAGAGGATGGGTCAGATAACAAGGATACAACAATTTGTGCAAAGTAGGCTAAAAATGTCTTCCTGGTGCTCCCAGCTTACAATTATTACTTTGTGTAATAATTCTCATGAAATGGTACCAAAAAGAAAAGCAACAGAGTTGAGGATAGCATTAGCGACAAAGAGTAAATTATTGATGAACTCTGTCTCAGGAAGGAGTTTGTACAGATAAATCAAACATCACTTTGTAGACATTAATTTTCATGTCATTGGAATGAAAAGAGCATTGGTTTAAGGTAATAAATATTTGCTCTACTAAAGAAAGTTAAATATAATCTTGGTTATTTTCCTTAAGATTAATGTGACATATGTGATATATATATATAGATGACATAAACAAAGGTCAAACAGATACATAATCTTTTAAGTGTTCTTTGAGAATCAGTGATTGGCTAATTTTACAACTGTACTGTTTGGAAAAGACAATGCTGGTTTACAGCCATATTTGCCTCTTCACTGTACCTATCATAACCTCTGTATGCATGTCCTTACATCATATTAATGTGATTCCAATATTTGCTGTACATGTTCCACTTTCCCATGCTGTGCCTCACCTTCTTCCTTCCAGACTCTGCCTCAATATTTAAGCCATTATTTAACACCGAGGCTGTGGTGACTTGTGAAGTCTAGAGTAACAGATATTTTCAGTATTTTATAATGGCAAGATTTTTTTTTTTAATAAAGGGAATGAACCAAATCACCTTCTCCCCTGAGCTGTATGTCTAGATTTCCCACCTTTTTGTTCTTGAAGTTACTATTTTGAGGCAAGGTCATGCTAAATTGAAAACTTTCCAGGCTGAGATCAACCTAAATCCTTCTGTCTGAACCTCTGAGAGTCCTGGGATTATAGAAGTGCACCCTCGATGAGCTTATTCATTGTTTTTAAATGTTTATAAGGTGAAAGAATAAACTGCCACTATTAATTTTAATGAGCTGTTTATATTTGTCTCATTTGCTGGGCCACTGACAGGTTAATACACCATCTATAAATTTCTAGATTGAGGGTGAAGGTTAGCTAAGGACAGTTGTCTGTCATTTTACACTTGCCTATATTCAAACAGCAATGGATCTTTATTAGTACAGAATCAAAGTGGCTGCGTCTAGCTGAAAGTACTTATGAAAATGTAAAATATGAAACAGAAATTATTTTATTAAGAGAAATTAACAGTGAAGAGAAATGGATGTATGTCTGTAGATTTTAGGGCTTCCTAAATGGTAAAGTTATGTTTCTACATTTTATAAGTACATTTGCACAAATTTTATTTAACAATAATAATGCCGGGGCATGTGACTTTACTCCTTTATGTTATAAAATTAGAGAGAAATGAATTGAAATGGGATGATCTGATTTCCTTGTACTAATGCACAGCTATTTTTCTCATTTATATCATTTTAGTACTATAAAATTTATCAACAAAACTGTAACTTAGTTAAAATGAGTGCGTTAAGCTGATAATCCAAGACTCTATATTTAGTTGTGTGTGCATAGGTGATAGGGATTAAGGGATTCTGTTTTAATGCGAAACAAGAAAAATGTGACTTACTCATCCCAGGCCTGATATGTCTAGTGACTGTTACTAAACTTATGCCATTGAATAGGAGCATAGAAATAACTAACTGAGAAGGATGAAAGGAGTTTCTCCCAAATCTCTAAAATATCTTTGCTTGCTGTTCCTTTTTTCTTTCATTCTGGCTAGATAGACACTTTTCCATTGCAAAATGCTTAAGTATTTTTGCTCAATGCCCAGCAATCAGTGAGTGTTATGAAGGTGTACCTTATCCTCAAACCCTGCACAAAATATTGCAGTAATGAAAAGTAAAACTAAATCACAGAATTTGGTTCAAGAATGAATTCCTTCAGCTATGAACTTCAGAGTTTCCTTTATACAATGTGGTGAAAATAACTAAACTTCCCTCAAGG
Source organism: Tympanoctomys barrerae (assembly GCA_002564285.1). Taxonomy (NCBI): domain Eukaryota; kingdom Metazoa; phylum Chordata; class Mammalia; order Rodentia; family Octodontidae; genus Tympanoctomys; species Tympanoctomys barrerae. The sequence goes on from NDGN011325945.1 coordinate 7,597, forward strand.
AGGCTCTTGTGAAGATTAAATGAGAAAATGTGTTTATCGTGACTGAGACATTTCTTGGGAGTTAGTTGTTTTTGTTTTCTTAAAGTAATTCTTAGTTTAAACTGACTTAGTGTATGAGAGTGAAAAATAAGGTCAGGTATAAAATATTTAGGAAGAAAGAAAGCAATGGTCTAGAATTCTGTTTTCTTCTTACACTATTTCCTTACTATGCCTTTGATTCTACTTAGTTTCTACCTTTAAAATTGACACATTACAATTATCCTTAATGTGTGACGGTTACTGAAATCCAGTATCAAGTTACTGTAGTAACTTGATAGTTACTACAAGTGATTTATGAAACTGCAACAAATCATAATTTTTAAGATTAAAACAAAAATATATTTCATCACAATATCTGTTGATAATACATAATTAATAGAATAAGGGAAATATAAATTTTTATTATACCAATAAAACAAAATGATAGACTGAATTTTAAAGGAGCAAATGATAAGGCTGTTGTTTTAATAAATGATAAAGATCCTAAAGGAAAATCAAAATGTCAAAGCCTAAATCTTTCTCTCTCTCTCTCTCTCTCTCTTTCTTTCTTTCTTTATTGAAAAGAACCAGAGATTGAATACAGGCCCTTGTGCTTGCCAGGGAAAAACTTATTCTACTGAGCCATCTCCCTGGCCCCCAAAGCACATATCTTTTTATTACCATTCAATAAAACTACAAATTAAAATAATATACCAGGAACAATTTACATTTGCTTTATTTATAAAAATATACAAATTTTAATTTCTATGTTGTCCTAGTTTATTTTATATTAGAATATTTCAGCATTTGAATACAATATCTTTTCACTTATTTTTGTTCACCTCTTTAGACAGTTACACTAATTATTATTCAAGTTTTCCTAATTTTAAGGGAAAGAAGCTATGCAGAGAATAGTGTTTAGTTAATCAAGTAACTTCTGTCAGAATCAGGAGAGGACTAATTAAAAGACATCATCTACTGTCATCTCATATTTTTTTTAGTACATTTACTTGAAGAAATGGTCTGTTCTACATGAAATGAAGTTTGACTTATAAGATTCAAGCCCTAAGAGCAAGTATTTTATGGATTTTTCTAATAATGTATTAAGAAACTATATTATAAAAATTGTCATAAGATTATAATTTTAACAAATTACTCAGTAGACTTTTGGCAATATTTGACAGTTAGGTCAAAGACTTTTTCAAGTGCATTTCTAATATAGAGATTCTATTGTCTGCATTAACCATAATATCAACTACACTCCACCGTGAAGAACTGTGTTCCAGAATTAATAAGCAAATTTGGTAGTATAGCTGGTGCAAAAGCAATCCCCAAAAATCAATAGCTTTCCTGTACACAAACAACAAATCTGCCAAGAGAGAAATTAGAGTAACCACAACCTTCCCAATACCACAAAAAATGAAATACTTAGGAATCAATCTAAAGAGGAAGTAAAGGGTTTATACATTATATTCTTTATAAGGTTACAAATTAAATAAAATTATTTGTAAATGCAGAAGAATTTAGTATGAATTTTTACAATTTTTATTGATATAATAAGAGGTCTAAGGTACAAAACTATCAATATCTACTGAAGGCTAAACTATGTAACCGGGAATTCAAACCCTTATATGATAGATTTTAATATACATGTACACACACACACACACACACACACACACACACACACACACAGAGGCTATGTTTTGAAGTTCTCCCTAAAGGAGATAGAACCTTTGGGAAGAAATCAAATCATTAAAGATAACACTGGGACCCCAGTGTCCTACCTTTCCTCTCCCCTTCTTGGCCCCCACGAAATGACTAGGTAACCCAAATAAACAGGCCTAAGAGTCTATGGAATAAAATGTCTAAAACTTGACACATAATAACCATTTCTCCTTTTAAGTTAATTATCTAAGTTCTTTTGTCACAGTGATTGTCTGTAAATTTCCATAAAGCATTAGGTAAGTTCAAGGAGAGCTAAACTCATGGTGTAATTGCTTACATAAATATAATCATTTGAATATTTTCTCCAAGAATTATTATCTACTTTGAATTAAAATCTGTCATTATCTAATGTGCTCTATTTTATGGATGACATACCTAATAAAATGAGGATAAATATTTTTGCTGTAAATAGATTTGACTTTCAGGATTCTACATATTGACATACAGCTTCTAGATATATTTCATAGCATTTTGAATGGAGACTTTCTTGCAACAATAGCTGCTTTTCTTGGTTATTATTTTTTATTTTGCTGGCCATAGAATGTGGTGCAAAGTGTCTCAAAAGAGAATCTATATGTTGCTTCAGGCAGCAAAGGGGAGATTAAGAATCAATAAATGTGAATGTAAGTTTATATTCACATGGTAGCTAAGAAGAGGGCAAAGCAACGATCTTTCTTGGAGAAAATTGCCCTTAGTAGGAAATAGTAAAGTTTTCATAATGTAAGTTAGTTCTTGTGAGGACAAATTATTATAAAAAATCTGAATCTCTTGGCTTCCTCTCTTGCGGTATGATCTGTCACTGTTGCTCATATATCCAGAATAATATAAGGCAGAAGACCATGCTCTTGTACCTATGCAACCAAGAGAGCAAACTTTTCATTTATAACGTACTCAGCCTCAGTTTGTTATGGTAACAAAGTAATTGTGTCTATTTTAAAAGATTCTTGTCAAATTTGTGATATGAAAGTGCAAATATATCATTCAATATGTGTGATACGTGATGAGTATACATAATAGCTTATTTTTTTCTTTTCTGTAGTTAAGACAAGGCCTACATGGTCCATAGGGTCTCACTATGTAGATTGGACTCATAGTGATTCTCCTGTTTTCAGCCTCCCAAGCACTGGGGTTACAGGCTCATGTCACCAGGCCCAGTCTCAATCACAGTCTCAGTGTGTCCCACAGGTGGGGCCAGATGGGACGCCAGGGATTTAATCCAGGACGCTGCACTCTGCCTAAGCAGACGCCATAGCCATCTGAGCTATCAGGCATGCCCTTTTGCTTCTTTTCCTCTTTTTTTTTTCTTTGTGTGTGTGTGTGTGTGTGTGTGTGTGTGTGTGTGTGTGTGTGTTGCCAGCTCAGCCCAACCTGGGCACGGGGCTGGCATGGCATGTGGTGTCAGGGATCAAACCCTGATCCCTGAGCTTGTCTAAGCTTGCTTAGGCAGGCACTTTAGATTGCGTAGTGATCTGACCAGCTCTAATAGTAGCTTCTTAAAATTTAATTCATTGTATACACTGTATATTATATTATCGCACTACTGATTTTGCCATCTTTAAGAAAGATAAATAGTAGAGCCTTAGAAAAAAATGGAGCTGTTTTTATTTCATTCTGTCTCTCCTTTTAGACAAAATATAGTATGAGTTAAATTTGCTATTATTTTCTTTTGTATTACCAAAATGTAGTTTAAATTTGAACAAAATAACAAGTGTTAATAGCCTAGATCACTCTTCAGTGGTAACACATTAATACTGCAAAAAATTGTAGATTAACTTTTTAGAAACAGCTACCTCTGAAGAATCATTGAATCGACTACCTATGAGTTATTTTTTACTATAAGTATACATACTCCTCAAAGTGTTTCTGCTATCTATGGGAATATGTGTATTTAAAACTACATTTTAACTGAATCACTCATAGAAGACAAATTGTTGCAGTATCATTTTTAATATGTATTGTTTCTTCAATGAAAACTTATGTCCACTGAAAAGAAGAAATGTGTTTGGGATGAACTTCCATTTCTGTTACAACTTACAATTGAATCACTCTCTGTGCAAAGACAGAGAAAGACAAAAAAATGTACTTGTTTACATTTTTTCTAAATTAAAGTGGTTAAATGATGAATTGTGTCTAATGAAACTAATAAAGATATAACTCTAAAGAGAAAGATATATTCAATTTGCCATTATTCATTGATGTGAGCCTAAATATTTTAGAATATTTTTAAATAACACTTTAGAATACTTGCTACTAACAAATAAGATCTGAAGAAGCAGAACAAGGCTACACTTTGGGTCAATCGCCATGAAGTAAGAGCAGCAATATATTCATACAACAATTGTAGCTATCTAGGTGTTTTAGTCTCATTGTGCCTATTCTAATTAAAAATAATTGATACAAAAAGAGTTAATGTACTACATGTAAATGGGCTTAAATATGAGTACATCATCCAAGAAATGTGAACCAAAGTGTTTATATTCTAGCCAGAATGGTTTGAGTGTGGATATAAGCAATTTGATGTGTTTTCACTTCACTATCAGTAAAAGTGCCAATTTCTTTTACATTCATGAAGATATTTTAGGGTATTTATATGAGATGTAATGTTTGAATAAGTAAAGATTTTTTTAGGACAAAATCTGATAATAATAAAATGACAAGAACATTTTCTTATTGTGATAAAAGTCTTCATAAAGATGTGATCTCAAAGTACTTATAAGTAATCTGAAGACATAAAAACAATCGTGCTAAATCCTTTTTACTACATGATTCCTTCAAAAGTTATAATCATGAATATCTACATGATTAAGAACATTAATCTAGAATTTCATAGGGTTACTTTTGTATTCATTAGAAGTATTTAAGCTTTCATAAGTGGGTACTTGAAAGTTTAGCACATGATATGATTTTTCTGTATTGCACACAAAAACGAACATCTTTAAAAACTATAAATTTTACATATGTTTTAGTGCAGTCTTATTTTTCTATGTAATACAACACAGTTGATCACCCTCAAAATAAAAGAAACCATTTGTACTTATCATTTATTGACTAAAAATATAGTTTGAGACTAAAGGGTGACAATAATGTAATTTATGGTGGGATTTCCTGGAAAGCTAATGAAACTTAATGTTGAAGGCATATCATTCAACTGGATTCTTCAGAGCCCAGGATGAGCTCTCTGATAATGAGTTTAGGTGATAAAAGGTATTATTATTATTATTATTATTATTATTATTATTATTATTATTTCTTAAGAACAGCCTCACATTAAAGCACCACAAAACCTGGCTTGGTTCTAGGTCTTTCACAGTAATTTGTAAAAAATTAACTTAGTATTTTGCTAGAAAGAGTGACACGACAAGCCAGGCGTGGTGGTCCATGCCTATAATTCAACATTTTAGGAGAGTAAGACAGTAAAATTACAAATTCAGACAGCATAGTAAATGTAGTGGTGGATACACTGTGGCAATTTAAGAAGCTTAGAAGTTTAAACAATTGACTCAGCAGAGAGCCAAGGTTCTTAATTCATAAACATACTCATCCTTTGCAAGAGGAAGGCATGGACATTGTATAGTCCTACACCTCCTCCATAGGGTATGGAAGCCCTTCCCTAGGGCATGCAGGGTCCTTCCTAAAGGGACTCAGCACTTAAAGGATATGTGAAGGGACTGGAGAAAGGGTGATCAGCAACACTTCGAAGACCGAAGCTCTGGTCTTTGCAGTCAGCGTGGAAGGAAGAGAGGCTTACTAGACACTGCAGCTGCTGCCTCTCCCTTTGCTCCAGAAAAGGCTGCCCTCTGCCATGTGATATTCTGCCTTGGAGCAAGTGAAGTATGGACTGAAACTTCTACATACTGTGAGCTAAATAAACCTTGCCTTCCCTAACTTTGAGTGTTGGATATTTTGTCCCAGAAATGAGTGAAAAGTAACTAAGACAGTTAAAATTTTGTGACTTTGCAAGAATTGATGTAAAAAAACCCCGCTAAAAACTGAGGAAAGTGATGTGTGATAGAATATTTCAGGGCATCAGAGCAAAGGCCCAGGTCTCAACACTCAAGACCAAGCATACACACAGAAGAGGAGAAACAGTCTCAGAGATAATTACAATGATATAGCAAGCCAATTGAAAAAGCAAAGTAAGAGAAAAGAAAAACCCAAATCTGGACTTTAAAATAAGCTTGTTAGTAAAGAGCTACATGAACTTTAAATTATCTTTGGTAGTCTCATTCTTAGGATTTAGACTTTGTCATAAACATTGTCTTATCTTTTCTTGAGATTATTATATCTTTTTATGAGCATAAACTTATTTGATTGCTATAGAACTCCATTACCACATGCACACTGTGTTGGAAACTACTAGGGCTTGAGAAATTTTTATTGATAAGTTTAATGCACATTTTAAATAGAAACAGAGATGATTTCTATGTCACTGGGGCTGAATAAATCTACAAAAATGCCAAAATGTAAAATTAAATTATTTCCTTAGAGAAATTTAGAAAGGAAAATGCAAGCAATAAATTAATATGCAAAGGCAGATTATCAGGAACTTAAATAGCTTTCTTTAGTTGATTTAATATTTTCTCTTCTCTGTTAAAAGCTCTTTCTGTGTGATTTAATCCAATGAACACATTGTCCTCATATTTCCTAAAAATTAAATCCCTTAACATTTTAATTAAGAAAGGACATGGGGGTTCATACATTTTTAGATGAGATTTGTGCTAAGCAAATAGGGCAACTTTGGACAAAAAATTAGCACTGAATTAATATTTT
>NDGN011325957.1:0-10166 GCA_002564285.1 Tympanoctomys barrerae
GTCTCTTTGTCTCTGTCTCTCTGTCTCTGTCTCTGTCTCTGTCTCTCTCTCTCTCTCTCTCTCCCTTCCTCCCTCCCTCCTCCAATTTGATAGAGCACTGTTAACACTTGGGAGAGCTTCTAATTTCAGGGCCTTCTCCCCCAGTGTGTGACTCAGGATGCTTGAAGCAGGTCCTAAGAGACTGTCATTTCTTCATCTTCTTCTGTTTTCTTTTGTACCAGGGATGGAACTCAGGACTTTGCACTTGCCAGGCAGGAGTTTATGTGCTGAGCTATCTCCCTGGCGAGGCTGTCATTTTCAATGGGTGATTTTGAGGGCCTTCCTCATGAGCTCCCAGGGAGGCTGAGCAACAAGAACCAGTTTAAGAGGAAAGATTTCCAAATAGGCACCCCGGCTACCAGAAGTGAGCTCTGGGCAGAGCATAGTGGGTAAGGAGACCGCAGGCTGGGAGCAAGGTGGGCAGAGCACAGTGGGTAAGGAGACCGCAGGCTGGGGAGCAAGGTGGGCAGAGCACAGTGGGTAAGGAGGCCGCAGGCTGGGGAGCAAGGTGTCTCCTTGTTGGAAAAGCTAACTGGAAGCAGGAAATGAGTGTCAACGAGTTGAAGAGAGTCTGGGTGTGATAGCACATGCTTGTAATCATGACACTGAGGCAGAGGCTGGAGTCCTGAGTTTGAGGCCATCCTGGGCTACATAAGTGAGTTCAAGGCCAGTCTGTACTACATAGTGAGGTCCCCTTTAAACAACAGAGCCCCCGCCCCCCCAAAAAAAGTACTGAGGAAAGATCTGAGCTGGATTGGGTCATTAGTTCTTAGCTCTCTTGGAAGGACATGAGAAGGAGATGGAACCTTATTTAAACAGTGGCTGGTGAAGATACAATGGAAAGAGACGGAAGAAGAAGGGAAAGGGCTAGGGAAGCCAGAGAAAACAGGATTTTAAGAGGCAAGGCAGCTGCTAACTGTATGGAATTCACCCTAGCATTCCCTATGGTCTGAATACAACAGGTGCATAATAAATGTCTTCCAAATTGAATGGGAAGGGCTGGGGAGATAGCTCAGTTGAATAAGTGCTTGCCTGGCAAGCTCAGGGTCCTGAGTTCAATCCCTGGTACCGCAACAAAACAAAACAAAACAAACCGCAAGCAAACAAAAAAACAAATTGAATGGAAAGGCTGGCCAGGCTAGGGAGGGTGCAACGCATGTGGAGAGGCTGTGGGGCCCTGTGCAGTCTGGGTAAGGCTACCCTAGTGGAGGGTGACAGGCAGAACACAGCTGGTCGGGAGGAGGACTGAGTGGTGGAGATATGCAGTCCTCAGGCACAGACGTGGAATAATCGCTGAGCAAGGCAAGGGAGCAAAGCAAGCTGGGAAAGAGGGAAAGGGAGAAGTGAAGGCTGCTCTGCTTTTCCTCAGGGATGTGACCATCTTCCTTCGGTGGAGTTTGTCAGCTCCTCAGAAAAGGAGGGAGCGCTAGCATCTCTGCTCACTTAGATCATTCAAAATGTCGCCTCCAGGTTTTCCTCTTTCATGAAATTTTCCTCTTTTCCTTTTCAGTGAAGCTGTGCCTAGGTCTGTGTCTTCTCCAAAGTGTTTGGCGTCGGCTTTCCTGCCGCTAAGGATTCCTGGCTGGATGCGGCCTGGGCGCCATGGTGTGGCTGAGGAGGCTCTTGGGCAGAGCAGGCTCCTTACCATCTCCAAGGCTGGGGTTCTTGTCCTTCGCCCCGCCCCCGGTGACCCTCAGCTGATAAGCGGTCGTGCTGGGACACAAGCCCAGAGCTGTCTGACTCAGAAACATCCTTACTCCACCCAGGCCGCCTGGCTTCCATTGTACGAATTCCAAAATGACAGGGCCGCCTTCCTCCAAAGTTCCTGACCTCTCTACAGTCCAGACAGCGCTTTCTAATTGAGGTGTTGCTTCTCCAGTCACTGAAGGCAAAGCTCTTGCCCTCATGCGCCGACCTCCTCCCTCCTCCCTCCGCCCTCCCTCCCTTTACAAACCACACAGAAGCCATAAGAGAAACTGCCTGCTGCTCACCTCCCAGAAGCACCTCTGTCCTCTCTGCTCTGCTCCACCCTGTGCCACCTGCCACCTACCTCCTGGTGCCCAAGTATGCTGGGCAGTCTCAAGTGTGCTCCAACAACTTGCTGGGGCCCTTCTGGCTTAGAGAAACCACACCTACCCAGCGCGCTTGTCCAAGTGGTGGCATCTCATTTATAGCCACCGTGTGCAGCCAGCTCCATACCATCACCTCTCATCATGGCATATGTGAGGTAACTGTGCCTCAGGGGGAAGTGACCTTCAGGGACACCTGCCAGGGGTGTTGGAGATTGCCCTCATTGTAGGTCTCCCTGCATTTTAAGAAGCTTTATCACACCATCTCCCACGCCCATGCAGGAGTGAAGTCACAGTAGCAGATACTTGCAGTGAGGAGCTGGGCTGCTCCAGGGTGGGTACGAACCGACCAGAAGGAGCAGAGAAAGTGACTGGTGATGAGAGTCTGTCACTACTTTGCATGTTCTGATGACAATGTTATGATTTAAATGAGAACTGCTAAATTCCACATTCCCAGTGGTGATCGGGGTTCCTCTTATCTGTGGTGCTTGTATCTTTTTGAACCTCTCCCTAGTAGTAATGAATCAATCTTTCTTTCTTTCTTTTTTTCTTTCTTTCTTTCTTTCTTTCTTTCTTTCTTTCTTTCTTTCTTTTTTAAAAAGTACTTAGTACAGGGTCTACAGGGTCTCACTACACAGATCGGACTTGTAGTGATCCTCCTGTTTCCAGCCTCCCAAACATGGACTACAGGTGCACACCACCACACCCAGTCTCAGTTGTTGTCTCAGCACACCCAAGGGGCGAGGCAAACATGGCACCCTGGGAATCAAACCCCTGGTCCCTGTGTCCACCTAAGCAGGTGCTTTAATCTGCTGAGCTATCTGGTCGGCCCTAAAAATCTACATTTCTAATTGGAAATGTGACAGGTGCTTCTACTGCCAGATTCATTTGCAGACCCAAAGACCAGGAACCCTAAGTTTGAGCTACAGAGAGCAGTGAAACACTCAGAGGGGAGCAGCCCTTCAGGCCATCTTGGCTACTCTCCCAGGCTTCCTAGGCTGGCCCAGGCTAGAACTGGAGCAGAGCTGTGTGGCCCACAGTGTGCCCCAGTCTGCTTCTTCTGGGTAGAGGGTCAGAATCCTTGGCCCCAGGATGCTGCCTGATGTAGAGCCCACCTGCTAGGTGTTCAGAGTCTAAAGATGCCCCTACCATCCTAGGGCAGCCTGCTTTCAATCTGGAGCCTATGGTGCAGTAGCTGCAGGGAGCCTCAGGGAACCCTCAGGTCTCTATTTCCAGAAACGTTGCCATGGAGCTGGAGGGAAGGATGAATCTTGTCCTCTTGGTGCTGAGCTGAGAATGAATTCCCAAAGGTTTCCTTCCCAGGAGGAGTCCTTGCTTTAAAGCGGAAAGCAGAGTAAGTTTGTAAACGCTATAATGCTCCCTTGGGCTTTTATCAGACAGTGAATGCTCTTCAGGAATCCCCAGGAAATGTGCATTAAGGCACCTCTGGAAGCCCCAAGATACCCGCTTTCTTCAGGTGGTTCCTAGCCACACACCCAACCCCTGTTGTTCGTGACACCCAGCGGTGGCTGGGGGGCAGTTTAAAGTCCCCTTTGAATGTGTGTACTATTGTGTAAGTCTGCTTATTACTTGCATTTCCCCTCTGTAACTATCATGAGATTCTCAAATGATTCCTAGAGCAAAAGCCAACATACTAGCTTCCTTGTGTTTCCAGGGCCCTGGACCATCTGGAGAAGGGAAAAAGGAACCTTTCAAAAGCCTTTTGGAGTTGAATACAGGGTATGAGGAATGAGGATCTGTTATTTTGATCTTCCTTCTGATGGGAGTTTCTGGGTGTGAGGCTGACTTGGGGAACATTTTCTGGATATATTGTGATAGGCTGATTTTACTCCTGTTGCTTCAGGTGTCTGATTGTCAGGGGAAGTGTTAGAAAATAGGCAGGGACCCTAAGAAATCTTGCTTCCTTTGTAACTTCAGAATGAAGCTTCTTCCAGGATTTGTCTGTGCCCGATTCTCTCCGTTTCTGGTTCCACATTCATGCCTGGATCCACAGCCATCTCAGCTTCCTCTCCTGTTTTACTGAGATGGCCCCTTCTCTAGGTCTGCACTGACCCATCTTAAATATCCTTAAGCTGCTTTTCAACTCCTGCCTTGCTTGATTTGATCGTGGTTCTTTATATTGACTTAAATAATTAATCTTCATCTATCTTTGTCAAGGCATGCCCTGTCTATAGCACTATCAGCTATCACTAATATACTGTTTCGAACAAATAAGGAATTTTAACTGCAAGTTCTGACACTGCTAAATAAGCCTGGTACCAACACTTCTGGGTTCCTTAACTATTACTATGGACATATTGGGTGCCTCACACAGCACCAGGTGCTGGTGATATAATGGTGGGCCAGCCTGCGCCAACCAGGTGGCTTCCCATGTGCTGCAGGAGAAGGAAAGAGCTCTGAGGGCTCTGTGGTTAGGATTTTGGTTGCTACTGCTGAAACTACATTGTAGCTGGTCAGTGTTCCCTGGAGAGTTAGGCCTTCCCAAAGTTAAAACAATCAAAGAGTACTTTCTTATCACACACACACACACACACACACACACACACACACACACGTGCTCTCCTACACACAGTCAGCAATCACTGCAAAGTCAGGCTAAAATGATCACTAAGATTAACTTTCTAAAGGGCACCCCAAGGCTACATTCACACATTGGTGATATAAAATTTGGTTCCAAGTACTAAAACAATAAGAAAGTACAGTATAGTTTTATCTCTGACTTGAGAGTTTTCTACTGTGGCAGGGAGAGCAGGCTAAACACATCAGCAGTACAGATCTGAGTATATACCCACAGGTAAAAAGGATAATTAATCAAGGCAGTGGCAGGATGAAAGAGATTTGCCTCTGGCCTTGAAATTGCAGTTAAGGCACTAAGCAGCTCAGGCTTGAGCAAATCCAGGGGACCCCAGCAGGAGTGGTCACTACTTAAAAGGCTGGTTGGGAGGTGCAAATTCCACTCCTGCTCCTAGAGACCCTGCCCCCACTCCCACAAGCAGGAGCAGGCAAAGGCTGCCAGCCTGCAGGAGAGAGCTACTCCTTCCCTTCTCTGTGTGGAAGAGGAGGCCCCCTCCCCAGAGTGCTGGAGATTCCCAAGACTGCTGCTGCTGACTACAGGTTCTTAGCAAAAGAAGGAGACGGGCTTCTGGATTCTGTGGCTGAGCCACAGGGACAAGGGAGGAGGGAGTCCCCGTGAGAGAATCCTGGGACTCTTGGAACGCGTAGTGTTATTGTTTTCAGGTTCTATGAACCTCTTTCTCAAAGTGTTCAAGACCTTAAGACCCCTAATCTCAGACCCTCAGCACTGCTAACCTGTACCACTCCTAGAGCTTGTGTGTAGATTGTGGTATAAACCCTAAGCCACGTGGCCCTGCCCGTTGTGCCTCTTAAAATGTGTCCAGCTGGAAGTAGCCATGAACCCTCCAGTAGGTTGATAAAAAGTGACACTGGTCATTTCCTTAAGAGTCTAGAGCTGAGAGGTCCCAGAGCTGGTGTTCAGAACGCCCTCGCAGAGCTAGCACCTTTTGATTTTTTTGCACTCTGTCCTCAGCATATTGTATTTCTGTCCATTGCTTGTCCCACTGGCTTTGCCACAGGGCTGCTGCAGTTCCAGGTGCCGTGTGTTGACCCCAGTGGTCCAAGGTCAAAAGAGAGAGTAAAGGCGAAAAGCTGTGTCTTTCTACTATGAAGGGCAGGCTCCAGAAGTCATCTCTGCCTCACTGTGCAAACAAGGGAGGACAGGATTCCTCCGAAGGGTTTGGGCCAACCAGGATGCTTGCCCTGAGGTCAAGGACGCCCTGAGGCCCTTTAGCTGGTAAATAGATTGAAGAGGCGCCGTCCTGAGCCTCCAGCATCAGGCTGCAGTAGTTTCTGTACAGAACATGGTTCTTCTCATGTACACTTCCTTCATGCACTTGGAATATTTGCAGGGTGCCCTCTGCCAGCCAGACTGTGTGCTGGAATTGCCGGCCAATCCCTTTCACAGCATGCTCAGGATTCTTGCTCTCAGTCCTACTGTCTCCAGTACCTCCTGACCAGCTTCACTTGCACATGAGCTCTGTGATTGGCCTCCTTGCTTCTCACTCCCAACCAGAACATAGTGAATTGGCCCACTGGAATAGTAGACGATCAGCGTAATCACAGGGCGATTAAGTGATCCCATCAGTTATTAGGCTCCTGGGAACCTCTTTTTCACCCACTCAGCCATCTTCCTTCTCCTCCTCAAACATTTTCCACTTCCTTGCTAAGACAATTGAGGGCCATAGGGCAATGCTCCTTGCTTTCCTCCTCCTGCTCACAGGCTCTGTCATCTCAGCTGCACTGGCCATCACCTATACTTCCTCTTCTTGCTCCTGGTCCTCCTCCAAGCCCCAGTCACTTCTCTTTCATACCTTTACAGCAATACTACCCTTAACACTTACTAAGTACCTGGACTAGAGATGGACATTTAACATGGTATACATAGATTTCATCTTCATACCAAGTCACGGTGGACAAGAGCGCCTGGTGACTTGGCCAGTGTTAAAGCAGGTGGAGCCTATCTCCAAGCCTGGATCTGCCCAGAGCTTACAGTTCTGCTCTGAGCAGGGCTGAGATCTCCCGGGACTCACCCTGGCCTGTCACCATGCTCCCCCCAGTGCTACACCTCCCCAGCCCAAATGGTTTTCTGATGACACCTGTCTCTTGTCTGCTTCCCCGCTGGACTGGGAGTGTCCCTGGTGCGGAGATTCCATCTGACTCAGTGTCGTCCCAGACATTGCTATTCCTGCTGTGTGGCAGCCTTCAGTGGGAGGGGGGTTTACTGATGACTAAGGGGACAGGAAGTAGTGCTACTTGTATTCCCGAGCTCCTGGAGCAGGGGACTCAGCCCAAGGCAACTGTCTCTCCAGGTCCCACTCCCACCCGTACACAACCTGGCTCAGAGTCTGGGGAGTTACTGCTCACCGCAGACCCAGCCACACTCTCTGGAGCCACAGGCCCTGGTGGGAGAATCCCAACATAGCCCCCAGCCTCAGAGCATCCAGAGCAGTGGGGGACTGCCCAGTCTGGGGCTAGAGCAGGGAGTGAGCCAGGGTTGCTGGCATGTGCCCAGACCAGAGACTCCTGGTGTCACCCTACAGGCACCTGCCCCACCCTGGAGCTTGTTAAAGCTACCTCACTGCTGCAAGGCCACACCCGCTTCTCCTCCTCCCCCAACAGGAGCCCACCCTGTCCCCAGCCTTGTCCTAACTGTGTCCAAGGGGATAGGGTCATACAGGCCCCTGGGATTCTGGGCCAAGGGAAAGTTGCAATTTTACAACCACGTGGGGTGTGAGGCGCCCTGGAGGGCAGAGAGGAGGGCACTGGTTGGCAGAATGTCCTGGCTGCTGAATCAGTCTGTGGAGTCTGTGAGAAGTTTAAGCCTCTACGAGTTAAGATGCTCCTATGCCAGCCTTCCAGGCTCTGTGGGCGGTGGCCTGGTGGCCTGGGACAGGGCATCTTGAATCTCAGGTGAAGCCCTGGGCAGCTGGTGTGCTTCAGCTCCATCACTGTGAAGTCATCCTGCCAATGGAATTTCCTGTCCCTTGAACACTGGCTGGAGCTATCCCCACCCTTGGCTTTGTCCCTGGGCTCCCGGACTCCCCAAATACCTCAAGCTGTCACTGCCAGGTGGTGCTAGGCCCTGCCCTACAGGTCTCAGCGCGCCACGGACCGGGACAGGTGGTAAGCCACGTCTGCGGGCATGTTCTGCGGCGTGTTCTCTGAGGCAGACAAGCCTGCCTTCCTGAGCAGTGGCCTGGCTCTGTCTCATTTAGTTTCCATGCCTCAGTGCCTGGCAGAGCTCTTGCAAACTGGGCTCTCTAGAGAAACTGAGGGCTATTGGCCAGGAGGTGCCCTGGGGACACTGGAAGGAGCACCCTGCTTCCTGAGAGGAGAAGGCTTCACCTAGAAAGAACTGAACCATTTACCAGGATGTGTTTGGCAGGTGAAGGTTGGGCTAAGAATGTGGCTATAGTGTGAAATCTGTCTTCCCTGGTCCCAGGAGGCATGAGGCCGATGTCCTACCTGCTGAGATGTGAGGTGGGGTGTGCTTTCCTGGGCATCCTCTGCCTCCAGCATCCTCTGTACACACAGGGGTGCAGCGACCTCTGTCCCTGTGGAAAATGGGGGTCATACTATGCCCTAGGGCTGGGCACCACCTTCTCTGGTGCAGCAGGAGAGGGGCATCTTACATCAGCATGTGGAACTGCAGCCGAGGTGGGGTAAAGGATGGTCTCAGACACAGGGGACCTGGGCTTCAGGAGCCTTGTGTGAAGCTCAGCAAGAGAAGGGCTGAGGGTAGGCGTGAGGAGCCCATCAGGTAGAGGAGGAGCATGAGGCACAGGGGGGCTCAAGTGTCAAAGTGGACCTGGAACAGGAGAGGAGACGTTCCCTGCTTCTGGTAGGGGCTAGGTGTGTGAAGACGCGTGGCCTCCCTGACCCAAGTAGGCCTCTCTGCCTGGAGCTCCAGGAAATGGAGGCCTGGGGCATGCAGCCTGCCTGGACAGGTCCCTTTGGTCACAGTATCACTGTCATGGGGGAGGAGCCCACAAGTGGCTTCAAGTAGGAGACTTAAGGGAGAGGCCAGAGCTCAAGAAGGTGAGCATCGGACACCCAGCTTCCTCTTCCAGAAGTAACTTGGAGTCGTTCCAGGAAGCCAGCAAGAAAGGCTGGGGTGGGGTTGAGAGCCCTGAGGCAAAATGACACCCCACGATAATGTGTCTCCATGAGTACCCACAGCAGAGGGGTAGGGGAGGCTGGTAACACTCAACAGTGGGATACTTTATCCTGAAAATTTTACCTCCAAACAAGAGTAACTTAAAAATAGTGTTCACTGTGTGCCTCTGGTTATGATCACTCATTTGTGAAGACATGTGGACAATATGGAGGAACAGCAAGAATCCCTACCATGAGGTAAACACTCTTCACATTATATATTATGCATATTGTTTTGTAATTTACATTATCCACTTAAAAGTATGCCATGAATCTTCACATGTCAATGAATGTTCCTTTACATTATTTTTTAATGGTAGCTTAGGATTCCTTTCTGTAGGTCTGCCAAAAATTATTTAACCAGTCCTTCTATGAGACATCAAGTTTGCTTAGAACTTCGAGCCATAAAGGAAGCCTGTGAGCAGCGCTGTAAGCCCATCTATACCACATGCAGAGGGAGCTTCGAAGGATGAATTCCTAGAGATGTAATGCCCATCCAATGGTGTGCATTTCTCCTAAGGCTTTTGATATCATTAGTAACTTGCCCTCCAGCCATGTGACTTAAATGGGAGATAGCTCAGAAGATTGTTTTAAAGGCCAAGTTAGGGCTAGGAGGTGGGACAATGGGAATTCACATCCTTTGTAGATGGCTCAGTACATGGCCTGAATTCAATCCCTGGTTCTGAAAAAAAAAAAACAAAAAACGAAAAACAAAACAACAACAAAAAACAGTTAAAAAAATCAATCTTCTAATAAATCTTAATGTAGAAGCTGATAATGTTCAAATTCCCATTCCTTGGGCTGGGGAGGTAGCTCGGCAGTCTAAGTGCTCGCCTGGCAAGTGCAAGGACCTGGGTTCAATTCCTGGTACCAAGTGCTATGTGGGGCCCCAGAACCTGGTGTGGTGTTGCATGTCTGTAATGCCAGAGCTAGGGAGGCTGAGATAGGAGGATCACTATAAGTCCAAGCCTCATAATGAGACTCTGTACCAAATTAAAAAAAAATTTCCCATTCCTTGATGATGAATAAAAGTGAAAAATATTTTTTTTCATTTTCCATTTCTTCTTATGTAAATTTGCTTGCTCATCTCATTTTTTATTTTATTGAATACTTATTATGTATTATTATTATTATTATTGGGCCTTTCCTACTGTGTGGGTTCAGTTCTCATTTTTAGTTCTTTACATAATTTTATTTTATTTATTTATTTATTATTTTTTTCACTGTATCAAAACCAAAAAGCTTATATTCATATAATTAGAACTCTCAAAGTAGAAAGGAGTAGGCAATAAATATTTAAAGATT
>NDGN011325958.1:0-12234 GCA_002564285.1 Tympanoctomys barrerae
TCTTCATCTTCTTTATATACCTAGTACAATTCTTGGATCATACTAGATAACCAGTAAAAAAATCTACTGGAAATATATATAAATTGTAAGTATTTGCTGGAGGAATGACTGTTAAATAGAATGACAAATGCACATGTAAACAAAGTTTTGAACAAATACACAAATTTACCTTATTATAATGGGAAAATCACTCTTCATAGATTCTTAAGAATTCCACAAGTATACATGCTATCTTCACAATAACAGAAATGAAAAAGTTAAAGACTGCCTCTATTTTTAAAGGCACTAATACTGGAAGATAAAGAAAGCAGAGAATATTGACAGTATGTATATATAACAAAGGTTCACTCCAGAAAGATTATATTATGGATAGGGTCAGCAACATGTTTATTACCCAGAAGAGAAGGCACAAATGATCAAAAAGTATACCAAAAGGTAAACTAAAAATAGTTGATTTTTTCATAAAATAGGTTTTAGGGACCAGGGAGATGGCTCAGTAGAATAAGTGCTTGCCTGGCAAGCGCAAGGGTCTGAGTTCAATCCCAGGTTCCACCAAAAACAAAAAAAAAGGTTTTAAAAAAAGGAAGATATATCTAGTTTTTATCATTTGTTTATTTATTTATTTGTTTGGTGCAGGGTCTCACTACACAGCTTGGACTCATAGTGATCTTTCTGTCTCAGCCTCCCCAGTGCTGGGATTACAGGCATGCTCCACCACACCCAGTTTTGGCGCCCGGCATGGCAGGCAGTAGTAAGGATGGAACCTGGGTCCTTGTGCTTGCCAGGCAGGTGCTTAGACCACCAAGCTATCTCTCCAGCCCAAAAGAATATCTATTGTCCAGAGTGGACAAAGATCTAGAGAAAAATATGCTCAATCAAAGCTGATGGGGAAAGACAAACAGGTATAGTAATTCAAACAGTAATTCGTAACATCACATTTTAAAATACATCATCATGGTACCAAGTATTGTACTTTGAGGAATCTTTCCTACAGGAACCTTTACACAATTACCAGAAGATGCATGTACAGGGACATTCATTAAAGCCTTATTCATTAGCAACAATCTGGACACAATTTTATTTACACATCAGAAGAGCCAAAACAAGGTAAGACTGAAGATTTCTGACCTGATGGAGTGTGCATTCCAAGGAAGCAGAGGAGACAGGCAATACACAAGGAAACAAAAGCAAGATAAGTTTTTATAACCTAAGTATGACAGAGAAATAAAATATGGAATCCAATCAGGTGGCAGAGGGGGGAGGAGGAAGCAGGACAGAGTGGATCTATCCTACGTGGATCCAGCAGAGGAGGCCCACCTGGAGGGAGACATGAGCTCAAGTCACAATAAGGAGAAAGAACAAACCCTGCAAATTTAAAGCCCTCAAGCACAAAGGAAGGAAGGGACAAAAAGAAAGCCCAGAGGGATGGTGGGTAATGAATAAGCAGAGAACAGGACAAGACGGGACTGGAGATGAGAAGGTCCAGTATGTAGGTTTTGAATTTTAGACCTTGGGTGAAGAGTTGGGATTTGATGCTTGAGGATAACGGAAAGCCACTGAAGCATTAAACAAGAAAGGACATGACCATGTTTGTGGTAAGGCTGTGGGAAAATGGATTAAGAAAGTAGCATGGGGACGGAGAGCAGTTGGGAGGTCCCAGCGACACATGCCGACAGCTTAGACCAGGCTGGAAGCAGTGGAGAGCAGAAGCAGGTGTCCAGACACAGGGCACGCTCTGCAGGCAGAGTCTGCAGGACTCACTAGGGGGCTGGGCCAGGGGTCTGTCCAGAAAAAAAGAACTGACAACACCTTCCAGGCCTTTGGCTTGGGCAGCTGTGTGGGATGACGAGAACTCCTGGGAGAGAAAGAGCTCTCGTGAGGAGAACCCAGAGTCCCATTTTGGATTTAACTTGAATGTCCTATGAGACAAGCAATTAAAGATCAAATCAGTAATTAAAACACTTCAAAATGTACAGAGAAAAACTGGAAAGGTACCTTTATACTGATAAAGAGATTCTTTCCAGAAGGTAGAATTGGGACTTGGGAAGGAGAGATGCAGGAGAGTAGAGCTGCTCCTCTACATTTTGCCTCATATACATTAATAAGACTTGAAATTCTTTCAATGAATATGTATTACTTTCAAAATTTAAATAAATGAATATAAATAAAATAAGACTAACTGCGTGATTTCCATATTTTTCCTCAGAGCATTTTCTTCAAACGAGACCTTACCTAGAATGTTCTCATCATCTCCATTGAGGCTTCCGCTCAGCAGTCACCCCCTCAGAGAGCCCCATCTGACCACCCATCCAAGTAGCTCCCAGGTCACCCTATGCACTTCCTGCTTTATTGTAGTCCTATCACTTAGCACCCAAAGTAAATGTATCCACTCATTTGTTTTCTCCCTACTAGAATATAACCAACAAGAGAGAGCCAACCTCATGTGCCATGTTCTCCAAAAAGCACTAGAACTCAGAACCATGGATTATAAACAATACATACTCTATACATACTCAATAAATACTCAATACATACTCAGTAAATACTCTAAAATGAACTCATATTTGTTTTCAAGATAAAAAGCGTGGCTGCTTCCACTGGAGGGAGGTTGAGCCCTGTCTTCCCCCGGCCTCTCTCCACTCCCTTCCCACTAGCAGTGGCTCATCGGAGGTTCATCCAGAGGCCCCCACAGCCTGCTAGAAACAGTGAGCGCCAAAGGACCATATTCCAGTGCAGACAGTCTACAAAGCTTTAGCTGGCTTCCTACTCAGAAGTTTAATCTGCCTTGGGCTTCCTCTTCCAGAGCACCTCTGGCCAGAGTTTAGCCGTAAGCTCCGTGCACGCCTTTCCACCACCCCAGCTGCTCTTGCCCTGGCAGCCCCCGTCTGGGGCACTCCAAGCACTCTATCCCCCACTGCTACTGCTCATGAAGTCAGCCACAAGTGCGCACCCTGTCTCAGCCCTGCACCGGGTCCAAAGACCCACAAACAAGCTGCCCAGGCCCCTGTCCATTCACAGCCACACGTGGGAGGTAACTTAGACCATGTTACAGCAGAATGGATTAAGGGATCTCGCTGGCATTTGGGCAACCACACAGGCACATCGCCAGGTCCAGCTGAGTCTGGTTTCCTTCTCTAGCCTTTCAGGCTAACTTAGAGCCAAATAATCACCATCAAATAAAGACTCGATGTACACTTGAGTGCTGTCTCTATGAGATAGGGGTGGTGGCACTGCACCTCCTTTCAGGAAAGAGAAGCAACTTCTGCCTGTCTTCCTTGGCTCCTACAAGCAGGGGGTAGCAGGCATCCCTGGACCCACTCTTCATCAAGTTTGTGGCCCAGATCAACTTATATAGAAATAACAAATCATGCCCACCCAAGCTCAGCCCAGGCCTGGGGCAGGGCAGCTGCTTTCTTTTGTCTGGCCAGCATCTCTCCAGAAAAGCCTGGCACAGACCAGGAACACCACAGGTATTTAGAAATCCCACACGAAGGCAAGCCCCACCACTCTCAGGACAGTCATACAGGTCAGAAGAATATCCTTAGGACTAGTCATCCGGGTTGATGGATTTGCCTTCCTTCTGTATAGGCTGAAGGTGGAGCCAGGCTAGGCAGAGCCTCAAGGACAAAGCCCCAACAGGCCAGAGCAGAGCTCTTGCAGTCTCAACGCCAGGAGTCTCTGAAGAAAGAGGTGGGTGGAGGAACACAGCTGGCCTGGTCCCCAAAGCCCGGCACACGGTGTTCAGGGGCCACCTGCTGGCAATTGGGGGCATGTGTGACTTTGCGGGTGGGGCTGCTCAGGGCCATGGCTCCTGCAAGGAAACAGAGAGACACAGTACCCAGATACATGGTGTGCACATGCGCGCACGCACACACACACACACACACACACACATACACACCTGTGTGTACACAGAACCAAGCTTGCACATGCAGACCTGAGCCCAAGCATGCAAGCACACACACATAACACAGTTTTGGGTGCATCCGTAAGCATGCATCTGCACAACCATAGGCTCAAAGGCCAGAATACACGAGTGGATATCCATACAAGCATGTCCTCAGCTTGAGGTCCTTCCTCCTCAATGGCCTCTTTTGCAACTTCCTACCTCCCAGATGTCACACAGGGAAAGGCAAGCCCTTCACCCCCTGCTCTGAGGAGGCAGCTCCCACTCACTCTCTGGCTCAGATGCCATCAGTCCCCTTCTCTGGATCTCAGCGCAGCAGTACATTAACCCGCCTGCACAGTTTCTTCTCACCTCTGCCCTATAATTTTGGACAATTCTGTGACAGCAGAGATGTGTCTTGGCAGCATGAAGATGAACGCTTGAGGACTGTGCTTTGTGATAATCTCAACAAAGGTGGAGGAGACGGGAAACAGTCCCAAAGCTCCCACAACAAAGTCTGCATCAGCAGCAAGGCATCTGGTGTAGAGGGTGGGAGGTGACATGTCTGATCTGTCTGGGCAGCAGGAGCTAGAGGTTGGCATCTCCAAGAGGCTGCCCAAGGGCCTCAGAAACCCAAGTTCAAGGACAAGGAAGGAAGCTAATCATTACTGAGCTCATCTTACTCTTACTTACCCCACAAATAATCTTCCACCAGTCCCAAGCTTTCCCTCCTTAGGGACCGTGGATGTAATACCAAACCCAGACTCCTCTTAGCTTTTGGCTATGCCCCTAGTGCAGCCCCTTAACTGGACCCATCTTCCACTGCTTTTCCAAGCAATCCACCCTTGATAATTCAGACACACCAGTTTTAAGAATACAGAGCTTAGTCTTTCAACAACCCATGAACTGCTTATTCTAAGGGCAGAAACCAGAATTCTAACTTCTGCTTTGTCCCTGTCACCTGCCCCTCCAGGCCCGTTGGTCACCCCTTGCTCCTACTCACCTCTGCCTCCTACTGGCTGTTTTCCGTTCCTCATGTTAGCTTTGCTTCCTGCTGCATCAGGGACTGTGCCCTTCACTCCCTCATTGTCCCCCTGGGTTAGACTCCTCCTCCCCCTCTCTCAAGTGTCCCTGTCTTCTGGATGCCTTCTTGCCCCCAGACCTGTCTCCCTGTAATTTTCTATCATAACACACAGCAGTGCCCACAATTACCTATTTGTGCTGTTTGGTGATTTGCCTCTGCCGGGTCTGTCCCCTAAGCTGTAAGCTCCAAAAGGACAGAGACCTTGTTCCTTGCTCTTCCTTTGATGTCAGTTTTCCACAAACTGTACACACTGGTGCAGGCCATATTCAAACTAAGACCCCCACCCACTCCAAACAGCATCCCCTAATCCAACATATCAGTCTGTGTTCTTGGGGAATAAAGGTGGCAGAGCAATGCCAGATATGAGGGCTCATGCTTGGCACTCTAGTGGTACCTGGCCTGAATTCAACCCCGCCCATCCTCAGATTAGCCCCAGCACTCAGCAGGCCAGGCTGCATGTGTTCCGACCTTGGCAGACCTGTACTATTATTTTTCTTGAGCAAATTAATAACTGCTTGGTTGGCAACAGCCAGTGCTTATGTGAAGTCTTAGGTGAGTGGATAACTGAAAATAGATTCAGTAACTGAAGAAGCAGACACAGATATTCACAGCATCTTAGAGAGGCAGGGGAGATTTTCCTAATTATGGTACAAAGGGTAGAAGTATTAAAGGAAAAACTGAGCAGAAAAAAATACTAACTTTCAGTCCCTGTGCTTAGATGCGTACCACCCAGTGGACAAGCAGCCTGTGGAGCCGCCGAGGCTTCGGTTGAAGATTCTGAGGCAGGCAAGCCTCCTTCCAAGAGCAGCTACATGATTTAAAGGCCCTCACTCCAAAATGATTATGAATTTCAAGGCAGTGGCAGCAGAGAATTAAGCCAGACTCAGGGCCTCTCTGAGCACAGGATCCAATTGAGCTGCGCAGGCCCCGGCGCCTGAGACGAGCCCTGCTCCTCCACTCAGGAAAGCCAAACAGATCAGGGCTGCAGGACAGCATGACACAGTTCAGGAAACATTCACTTACCACGCACCCAGTCTTCCCTTCCTGAAGCTCAGATTGAAGTGGCGGAAGAGAAAATCAGTGCATAGTGGAGGAGAGAACTGTGCCTGTACCCGTGGACTCCTGGAGAGAGATGAGGGGCCAGTTCTAGGGCCAGGCTAGCAATGAAGTGCACGCACATATAGACTCACGCACACATGCACACGTGTGTACACACTGCAGGGCTGACTTGTGCACAGTGCCCTTAAATCACACTACTCACACTCAGCAGAAACCTGGGATAGAGAAAATCTGGTTGGCAAGAATCATCACAGGTGCTATAAGGAGAAAAGCACTTTGAGATGTCCCCTTGGGGTCCTCTGACTGTAAGGTGGGAAAGTAAACAGGAAGAGAAGTTTCCAAATGAAAAAGTGAAGCTTAAGGCTGAGGTTTTGCCCTGTGCCTGCACTCTGAGGTACTGTGCATCTCTATGAAAACTGAACTCAGAAGACCTGAGCTGTGACACTGATCCTGCAGCTCCCTGACACAATATCCTAGGAATTAGCTTCCCAGGTCCTTAGTGTTCTCATCTGTAAAATGGGAATAATGGGAAGCCATTCTGAGGGTTAAATGAAATTACATAGACTAAAAGGACCTATATATTGTATACCTCTACAAATTTTAGGTGGTATCATTTCTTGTAGGCCTAAGACCTGGGAACAGATGTGACTCATGTTAAGATATAGAAAAGTAAACATCAAAAATGGGGAAAAGTGAAATGAAACACTCACTTATCCCTATCTCATGTCCACTGTTCTCTCTCTGTCACATAATGTAATCTTCAAGACGTGGATTTTTCCTAAAGATTCTTCTCCAGGAGGCCTGGACAGCTGTCACTAAACTCTACCTTTTGTTTCTCTACACTCCTCAGAAGTCTACCCATTAGTCCTGGGGTTTCTGGGCCAACCTTCTGGAAGTCCAGAAGTGAGCAGCAGCTCTCAGCCACGCACACCTTACATGCTGAGTGTGCACACAGTCACTGCGTGCCAGTAAACTACACGCCCCTGAGACCAGAAATTTGATAGATGTGAAGGCGCCTTCCTTAGGACTCACCCAAGACAACTCTGCCTTCTGTGCTCACTAGAGTGGGAGGTTTGCTGGCTTCCTGTCCTGTACTCCTGGGCTGCAATGACCCTAGCAGATGATGGCCAGCGAGGATCTCCAGACCACCTGTGACTCACTACCTACAAGTGTTTATAGTAACATGGCTTTTCACTAGAGTGAACCAAGCAGTGTGTTGGGAGCTTTTACATTTAACCTTCACACAAATTCCATAAGTGTGTCTTGCCCCTGTATTAAGACTCTGGAAGTATGTTTTTGCAAGGTAGTACATCACCCTGTCAAGGAAGCTGCTAACATAGATTAAGATTTGGGGTGTTATGTTGAGATGAACATGAGTTCTAATCATCACTCTGCTGCTTGCCTCTAAGGACCTTAGGAAGCTAATTTCAACTCTCTATGCCTCAGATTCTCCAACTGTAAAATGGACATCATAATAGCACCCACCATTTACAGTTGTAAAAATTAAATGAGACAACACAAATAGCATTTTCAGCACAAGGCCAGGCCCAGAGTAAGCATTTCACATGGTTCACAATTGTGCTTCTTAGCATAATTAAAATTATCATCTTCACCTCATTGTATGGATTGAAAGCCAACAGGACAGAGTAAAAAGAACATAAAATTTAATAAGTAATCAAAATCCTAGATGAAAATGCAGCTTCGTGTTTTTTTTTTCCTCTATAGCCTTGAACAAGTCACTGAACTTCCCCTCCTTCTCCACACAACAGAGGTGATCAGAAGAATGACCTTGCCCAGCATTTCCCAGGTCACGTGAGCTTGTATGTGCTGAAGGGCCCGGTTATCCATCAAGAAGCACAACTATGTCAGTCGTCGTTTGTGCTTTACAAAGTAGGCTGCCCAGAGTGAGACGAGTGGTAGCCCCAAATGCATCCCCATCCTGGTCCTTTTGGGAGAAGAGGTGAATGTGACCTTACTTGGGGGCTGGAGGAATAGGGGAACATAATTAAAGATCTGGAGATAAGATCATCCTGGATTATCTGGGCAGGCCCTAAAATCAATGATAAATTTACTTATAAGTTACAAGACACCAAGGAGGAGTGCAGAGAGCATGCAGAGGTGGGGGGCAGGGATTAGAGATAAGCAAAAAAAAAGTACCTGGAGTCACAGAAAGCAGAGGAGCAAGGAAGAGATTTGTGGGAGCCACCAGGGGCTGTGATCCTGATGATTTCAGGCCCTGTGGAAGAATTTTTTTTCTTTTTAGGACAGCCCTAAGAAACTAATGTACTATCCTTGGAGACAAAAATCCATCAGAACATTACAAGAGTCTGGTGTGCTGCCATAAGACTATCCTGTAGACTGGCGTCCACAACAGCCTTTTATTTTGCATAGTTCTAGGGGACTAGAGGTCTGGGACCAAGGTGCCAACAAATAATGTAGAGAGGCCATGAGAACAGAATGGGCTAGAAATCCAGAGCAAGGAACTACTGCTCCTCTCTGGGAAATCGTGTGTGCTGGAGAAGCCAGTCTCCTGGAGTGGGGTGATCAGGGCACCCGACTGGAAGCTGCCTCAGCAGGAAGCAGCCCAGAAAGAGAGGCCAGGGGGACTTGACAGTGTGGAGAGGTGCCGCTCAGCCACTAGGACCTCAAAACCCACGCCCCAAATATGCACCAGATCCAAGACATAGGCCAACCTGTCATCCCCCAGGAGACAGCCCCCTCTGGCCTTTGTCAATGTGCTTCTAGCTTTCTGGGATGCAGAAGAAAATCAAGAAGATGGGGAGACAAGAGAATGTACATGCAAGCAGAAACTGGCCAGCCACTCATCAGGTAAATTTAAAATCAATTTCTCTATTTATTGGGAATGAAAAAATAATAATATTTTTTAAAAATTCAATCCCTGGTTCAGCAAAATAATAATAATAATAACAATAATAATAATATTTATTTATTTATTTATTGAGAATGTTCCACCTGGGTATCATCCTTTCTAGAAACATGTAACTTAATAGATAGATAGATAGATACATAGATACATAGATACATAGATAGATACATAGGTAGATACACAGATAAGTAGATAGTTGGACAGATAATAAATAAGTGATAGATCTTTTCCAGGTGGGGCATAGGCAGACTTATCCTCTCTCTATGTCTTCCCCTTATAAAGAGGTCATAGAATCTTGCCTTAGAAAAGCTATAGTCAAGACACTCAACTCCCAGGCCCAGGAATATCAGCCCTGCTCGCTTTGCTGCAGGCAGCTTCTGCTCTCTCTGTGGTGAAACCCTCTCTGTTTCTGGCTTCCCAGACCCTCTCCATAGCCCACCAGACAGCTACTCCCCGTGCCGTGTGACAAAGTCTTCACCAAGCTCCGGCATCTGCTGATCCACAGCTGCCTCTGCGGCAACGTTACTGCTCCTTCCCGCTTGCTCTCCTCCAAGTTCTGTACGTGTCGGACTACAGCAATGCGGTCCCACTTTAATCTTTCCTCTGGATCCTGAGCACCAGGCCCTACAGAAGCACACATGCTGCAGACCTGGGGAGCCAGGGATTCCTGAGGGCAGTCTTGGCTGCAGCAGGCACCTGGGGCCTTTGAGAAAATTCCAGTTCCACTGGGAAAGCACAGATCAGATTGAAATCCAGACACCCGTGATTTTTATTAGTTGCTATGTGATTCTAGTTGGGAGCAAAGTGAACAAAACTATTGTTTAAAAATAAAAACCCTAGGACCATAGAGAAATATAAAGCTCTCCAAGTTCACGCAGCCAAATTCCAGTAGCCCTCTGCCGGACACACTGCTCGGGTGTTCGTGGATCTAAGTCAGGACACTAATGTGGGTCTGTAGGTTATTATGCAAAGGTAAGCACAGAAATAAATAATCCCTACAAGAAGAAATGCTATTAATCAGCAGTACACTTGGGGAGATGTTTAATCCCAACATCTATAAAAAATGCAATCAAAACAATGCAGAGCACTTCATAGCCATCAAATTTAAGACTAACAATACCCAACTTTAGCGGGGCTATAATTAAATTGGCTCACTCACACATTGCTTATAACAATTTAAATTGAAATAATACTTTGCAAACTAGCGCAGCACCATAAATCAAGAGCTGTGAGCTCGGTCCTGTGAAGGTACCTGCTGTAGACCAGGCACTGTGTCAGGTATTGGAGACACAGGTACAAGGAAAACACACTCGCTGCCTTCAAAGGACATGCTGTACCTGGGAAGTTAACACACATCCGGTACTAAGGTGAGAGGGGAGGGCAGAGGCTCATGGATCATCTAAGGGGGTCTTCACCCAGAGCTTCAGGGAAAGGATTCCTGCCAAGCTTGGATTGATCTCAATGTGGAAGGATGAGCAAAATTCACCAGAGCAAGAAATTCGAGAACGGCACTCCAAGCAGAGGGCGCGGTCTGGACAAATCCTCAGAAGCTGGCAGGAGCTGCAGTGTGCAGGGCACAGAACAAGGCTAAGCTACAGGTGCTGCAGAGGAAGCAGTGCTAGGGCTGAAGAAGGCCACCCACATTCTGCTAAGCATCTGGGCTAGGCTGGGTCCTGCAGGGTACAGGAAGACCCCGGAGCACTTTAGGAAAAGGAAGGGCATGGACAAATGTGAGTGGAATGATACCTTTGAGTGCAGGGTCGGGGAGGACAACAAAGGGACAAGAGTAAACGGACTGGCCAGTTAGGGGCATAGATGCTGGCCAAGCAGGAACAGATAAGGGAGCCCTACAAAGTAGTGACAAGGGGAGGAGAGGAAGAGACACTCGGGAGAGAAGCATAGAGTGTGCTCTTATTTCGACTCCTGTTACACATCACCAGATCTTAGGATTCTTTAACTGAGGAATTTTAAGGAGGTGAAACAAGTGGGAAGGAAGGAGAACAATCCTAGAGGAAGAGTTGGAAATTGACCTAGCCACGGCTCAGAGACGCTCTTACTATAGCTAAGGGGAGCTGCAGGAGCCTCCAAAGCAGTGGTCCAGAGAAAAAGGTGTCACTCCCAGGCAGTGGCTCTGGAGAAAGGGGACACCCTACCTGTGTCAGCATCCCAGGCGGGGTGGCCTGGGGAAGGAAGAATGTCACTCCAACAGGGCCTAGTACCTGGAGGGAGCCATGCCCATTAAGGAGGGATCAGGAAGGGGTATGGGTCAGATGTCTCAGAAAGCACACTCTGACATTGCTACGTGAGAGCGTGCAGTCTGTTGGTTCAGGTGTGTTCTCTGGTTCAGCATTTATGGCAGGAAAGAGGGATAGAAGCAGAAGTGAGGAGGGGGAAAGTCGGGTTGATGTCTAGCCTTGCAGAAAGCCTCAGCCTATCTTCCAGTGAGCACTGATGCTGCCAGAGCCCTTCCCAGATGAGCCATGTTGGAAACAGAGGGCCAGGCTTTTATCTGTTCCATTAGTGCATGTGAATTATGTAGAACAAGATTTTTCACTGTGACATTTTCATACATGCATGTTATGTCCTTTGATCATACATACACTGCATTCCTTCCTTACTCTCCCCTCTCCCTTTTGAGGGTCCCTTTCCTCTTCTCTAATAGTTCCTCTTATACTTTCATGTCATTTCCTTTTTTTCCAATAGAAAGAAACCAGGCAATAATTGCTTTTCTAAGTCTGGCTTATTTTGCTTATTATGTAGTCTCTAGTTCCATTGATTTTCCTGCATATGGCATGATTTCAACCTTCTTTTGGCTGAATAATACTCCATTATGCATATATATGACATTGTCTTTATCCAGCTGGTTCCATACTTGGCTGTTGTGACCTGCATTGTGATAAACATGGATATGTGGATATCTCTACAGTATGCTGATTCCTTTCTGATTCCTCTGGGTGTAGGGTCAGGAGTGGCACAGGTGGTCATAGCAGAGTTCCAGTTTTAGTTTTTTTAAAAAATCATACTTACTTCAAGTGGCTATCCTTACTTACATCCCATGAATAGTATACAAAGGGTCTTTTTTAGAGGGCCAAGCCTTTGTCACCAAATTGGCATGGAGGTGGACCAGGGGAAGGGCAAGTCTTTGGTGAGGTGGTGATAGTCTTCAAAAAAGATAGCTACAGCAGTGCCAGGGAGATAGCTCAGTGGCATAAGTTCCTGCCTAGCAAGCATAACATCCTGAGTTCAATCTCCAGTATGGGGAGAGAGAGAGAGAGAGAGAGAGAGAGAGAGAGAGAGAGAGAGAGAGAGAGAGAGAGA
>NDGN011325975.1:0-15229 GCA_002564285.1 Tympanoctomys barrerae
TCTGCTCCTGTCCTCTCTCGGGGGGATGCTCTGCCCTTCTTCCATTCTGTGAGAAGGGGCTGCCTGCACAGAGCGTGATTCTGACTTCCTCTTCTGTGGACCACCCACCTCTTGCATAACCCTGGTTTCTGAGGCTCACACCGCACTTCCTCTCCACAGTGTGTCCTTTGCTGACAGAGGAGCCAGGACCTCGGGCTCTGAGATGCTGCTGCCCCTGCTGCTGCTGTGGATGCAGGGAGAAGGGCAGTGTGGGCTGGGAAGAGCTGAGCGTCCTTTACCCTCAAGGTGCCCACCTGAGAGTCGGATCTACAGGCTGGAGGTGCCCGAGTCAGTGAGCGTCCAGGAGGGCCAGTGTGCCCTCGTAACCTGCAAGAACCTGGACTCTCGAGTGAACTCTGGGCTTGTCCATGGCTACTGGTTTCAGGAAGGGGCCGATACAAGACACGACTCCCCTGTGGCCACAAACGACCCCCAACGCCAAGTGCAGAACAGAACTCGGGGCCGGTTCCGCCTCCAACTGGATGCACAGAGCAAGAACTGCTCCCTGCACATCAGAGATGCACAGAAGGGTGACAGTGGCTCATACTTCTTTCGGGTGGACTCAGGAAGCATACAATGGAATTACTGTGCAGACCTGGTCTCTGTGGAAGTGACAGGTAAGGCCTGGGACCGGGCACAGGTGGTGGCAGCCTCTGGAGGTGGCTGGAACGGATGCTGTCTGTGGCAGGGCTGGGATTCAAGTATTAGGACCTCAGGAAAAGCTGAGTTGGAGCCTGCGCTTCTTAACCCTGCCCTCCTGATTCTGCTGTTTTCTCTCCTCCCAGCCCTGACCCATACCCCCGAAATCCTCATCCCTGGCACCCTCATGCCAGGCCGCCCCAGCAACCTGACCTGCTCGGTGCCCTGGGCCTGTGAGCAGGGGACACCCCCCATCTTCTCCTGGAGGTCAGCTGCCCTCACCTCTCTGGGCCCCAGGACCACCCGCTCCTCTGTGCTCACCCTGAGCCCCCAGCCCCAGGACCATGGCACCAACCTCACCTGTCAGGTGATGTTCCCTGCAGTCAGTGTGAGCGTTGAGCGGACCGTGCTGCTCAATGTCAGTGGTGAGTACTCTGCCAAGTACTCCAGTTGCTGGGCCTGTGAAGGGCAGGAAAACAGGGGCTCAGAGCTCCTTCACTCTGTCACGATTCCTGGCTATGCAGGGGATTTAGAAGTTCTGTCCTGTCCCTTGTCATTTGTGTGTGGTTTCTGGGGGTGGGGATGCTGCTGTATTGCCTCCTCGTCCCCTTAATCAAGAGTGAAGCAAACCCTCTCTTCCTGTCTAGAGCTTGCAGAGGAAACCCAGTCAGTTTCTCCTCAATATCTGGCCCAGGTAGCGAGACATTCCTCCCATGGAGCTACTACTGCTTTATTCGTGTACCAGGTTTGGTCAGACGTGTTTTCTCAGGCCTCAGATATTGTGAGGTTGGCCCCTAATCATGAGCAAACCCACAGGCCCGTGGTTGGGGGTGGGGACATTCATGGGTGAAAAGCGATCTCTTCCTTTCCTATCCTAAAGGATGCTTCTTATCTCACTCCAGGCAGTATGTGCTGGGAGTGATTTTAAAGTGCCTTTCAGCATTTTGAGCAGAGTGGTGTTCTCAGCCAATCTGAGTGTCAAGTAAATGCCGGAATTTCCCATGTTCCCCTGCTCTCACCTGAGCACAGTGCCCTCTTGTCAGAGTGCAGCATCTGCCTGGTCCATCGCTACAAGCAGTGACACCCCACACACACAGCACTGTCACCTGGAACCCAAGGCCCCACCAGAGGTCAGCCTTGGTGTCTTGCATTCCTTGAGCTTTTCACCACAGTAGTGTTTCATACACAAGGAACATCCCTTTGGGACACACTTCATTTGTTTCAACCCTTCACCCTAACTTCTTGCAAGGATCACCCCACTACCCCTCCCCTGCCCCACTGATAAGGGTATCTGCCTTCCTCTCTGGATAAGGGACATGGTCAGGACAGGGAAGTTCCCTCACAGTGCTGCTCAGCTGTCACCAGGTGAGGCCCAGATACACATCCCTGACTCTGGGTGCTGCAATCCCCTGAGGTGCAGCCAGCTGGGCCCAGGTGGGCTGCCTGTGCCTGACTCAAAGGTTCAGGGAATGAATGTCTCCTTGTTCTGCTTTACCTCTGAAACCTACTGTGGGCATAACAGACCCACTTAACCCCAAGGAACCAGGCCAATGGAGACCAGGTGAGGAGATGAAGGAAGGAAGGAGGGACCAGGTCGGCAACATCTCATGGCTCTTTGGGACCTGTAACTGTCTCTAGCAGAAGGTCCACGGGGCCCAGAGTGTGCTTCTCCTGCTTCAGCCAAGTCTGAGGTCTGATGCAGAGAGGAAGCTGGGTCTTGGGTGAGAAGGATTTGCTGGACAGGAGGGTGTGGGCTGGACAGGAGGTATAGGGTGGACCGTGCCCTTCATCCCAAGGCTCTGGACAAGGCTGAGGTCGGGAGATTCCTTACTCAAGAGGCTGAGCTTCATCTTGAAAGTGAGAGCCTCCCTTAGTGCTGGAGAGAAGGGGTCGCACATCTGTTCGTCAAGATTGGGGTTCAGTCCAATTCTCCTTTCTTGGCAGGGAACCACAAGACAAAAGCCATTTCGGGAGTGGTTCAGGGGGCCATCGGAGGAGCTGGTGTC
The DNA here is from genome assembly GCA_002564285.1 of Tympanoctomys barrerae. NCBI lineage: Eukaryota > Metazoa > Chordata > Mammalia > Rodentia > Octodontidae > Tympanoctomys > Tympanoctomys barrerae. Next base: position 2,685 of record NDGN011325975.1, read on the forward strand.
ACAGCCCTGCTCGCTGTCTGTCTCTGTGCCATCTTCTTCATGTGAGCCCTAGTTCTGGGCCTGGTGGGGGATGGGCTGGTGAAGGCAGGGCTGCAGCTGGGAGTGCTGAGAGTCCAAGCTGTAGCTGCTGGGCAGGCCTGCTCTGTCCCCAGCCCCAGCCCAGCTGTCCAGGAAGTGGGGGACAAGTGGGGAGAAAGGAACCTTGTACAATGCCTTGTTATTTTAAGCCACCAGGCAAGTGCTACTCTGTACCTGCCATAGTCACTTGTTCCAGGCTCATAATAGTGCCCCCAAGTCTGAGGAAACCAGGCTTAAAGACCCTACTGTCACCCCTCAGAGTGAAGACCTTCAAGAAAAAAGCACCCACCACAGCAGAGGACGTGAAGTACGGTGAACCTGCCACCAAGCCAGCCTCGCTGGTGAGTGACATGGCCACCCCGAGATTCAGGCTCCCCTCCAGACGCCTCCATGATGCAGCTCGCTATTATACCCCATTAACTGCGTTCAGGATGGGCTGAGAAAGAGGCTTGCAGAAGACGCTGGCTACCTGCCGCCTGCTTTACAACTTATGTTTCAGTTTTATTAGGCATGACAAGTCCACCAACCAGGAGATGGCTGCAAAAGGAAAGACGGTTTGTGGCGTACAGATCCCGAGGGAAACAAGCATGTCATGGCCATGCCTCAGAAGGGTGTACGGGGAAGCACCAGGGTGACCAGGAGGCAGAGTGGGGCAGATGTATAGTCTTCGTGAGCAGAAAGGGGGAGACAGGGAATGCAGGTTCTGCCAGGTTGAGCCTGGCTGCCCTGCACAACCTCAGGGGCTCTGGGGTGAACAGCCCCGGCTCCCGACACAGCCCTGTCTCCAATCGCCTGGCACCGGGCCTGGAGTGAGGAGGGCAGAAGGCTGGTGACCGTGAGTGTTAGCGCTCCACACAGGACGTGCATAAGTGTTGTCTATGGGTCCTGTTCTTTAGCACAGCGGTGATGTACTTCTGCCTGGGTCCTTTACTGTCTACAGACGCCAGCTGTCCCTGGTAGAAGCAGCCTCTCCAGTAGCCAGGGCCTGCATGGCAGGACATCACAACACGGAGATAACACGCCCCTGGGTGTGCTCCTCCTGCTGGCTTTCCCAACTGATGGCAGTCCTGTCCATGTAACTCCACCAGACACCTGGTCCCATTCCACCCCCATTCGCCATCCCCTCTTCCTTGGCTAATAAGCCCCAAAAGTGGTCGATGCCTCTTCTGACACAGGAACCCAAGTTCTGCCTTTGAGCTAAGTTCCCCTCTCTTCTCCAAACCTGCTGCAGGTCCTCCTTTGTATCGCTCTTCCATAAGCTAGTGTTACCCACACACGGTTACTGCCCAGCCGCCTCCGGTTATGAAATGCTCTGCGCTGCTAAAAGACAGTTATGCAAACAATGTGAGTGGGAACATGGGGCAGGAAAATCAGGGGCACTTTCAGTCCATGGCCTTCCCTCTGTCCTTAAGCTGAGGAAGCTCCCTGCCTCTAGGACCCTGGCTCAGCTGCCCCCTCCTCCATCCAGGGCCAGGTCTACCTGCCCAATCTGTCCATCACCCAAGCTCTGGTTCTCATTTATTTTCATAATTGTGACTAACATGAACATCGCTAAAAGGATCTTGAATCCAAAGTCAGCAATACCTGCACATTCATCCTGTCCTTCAGCAAATAATCGGCTCCCAAGTGTCAATTGTTCTAGGTGCTTGGGGCATATCTGTATTTTTTTAAGCCATAATAATTATGTATTTTGAGCAGAAGAGTAACACAAATGGATCACTCTGTGGTGTTAAGAAATCCTACCCCAGGTGGGGTGCACAAGGGGAAGCCAGATAGTAGAAACAAGTAAGCCAGCACCGCATAGTATACAGGGGGCCAAAGGCGGGGCTTTGTAGGAAAGTGGATTCTGGATACTTCCTGAAGGTTGAGCCAATGAATTCTGCTAATAAAGTGAAGAACTAACGGGGGGCATGTGTTGAGACAGCATACTGCCTCTACCTCATAGATACTATGGAGAACAAACTTCTGTTGGTGTCACAGATGTCTATATGTGTCCCAGGCTATGGCAAATAGCTGAATTGCCAGTGTCTAAAGCACCAGGCCTGCAGGAGGAGAAATTGTTCAAGAACACAAATCATGCATCATTTTGTTCGAGGAACCTCTGAGAATCCAACTGGTAACCACAAATGGCCAGAGTTTGGGGTGAGGCGAGGGATCCAGGAGGATACAGTGTCTGGGGTAGCTCCACAAGAAGGCCCGGTGGTGGATGAAGCCACAAAAGAGATGAGACCACAGACAAAGCTCATGAGAGAAGGGGAAAAGGGGAAGTAGATGTGAGTTTCGGAACGCTTCCGAGAAACCCTGCGGGCAGTCTAGGGCTGAGAAGTAGGCTTGCAGAAGACAGTGCTTCTGGTTTGTCAGTCTTGCTGTTTCTAGGAGTGCAGGAGCCAAGCTCCCACGCACAAGGCCCCATCCCCCACCCAGGAGGTGTCCTCTCTCCCTGTGGCTTGCGCTCTGGACTACCTGCACCGCTCTGTCTCCACGGGACAAGGTCAGGTCTGAAACCTTCTCCTAGTTCTGCTTCTCTCCTGCTCCCCAACACGGAGGGACGGGGGGCAGCACATATTTGTTTTGCGATATTTATCTCCACCTCCTTTAGATATTATCTTCACCTCCTTCACCAGGGCCCGTGTCCACATTGCTCCTGTCCTGTGTAGACACTGCTGAGCACACAGGGGTTCTCAGGGACAGCATGGTTGATCGCATGATCAAAGGATAAGTAACCTCTCTAAGTACATGATCGCCCTCAGGGTTAGCTGCCCCATCAGGAAACTGGGCACAGTAATAGGACTTTCCATGAGTGTTTCAAATCAGAAAGCAAAAACGTGTGCTGTGTATGTTGGCTAAGTGAATAAGCCATGCCTTCAAAAGTGTTTGATAGAAGAATGAGAGGGACGAGCCGGGGAGACAGCTCAGCGGACTAAAGCACCTGCTGAGGCAGGATTAGGCAAAGCTCAGGGGCCGTGGTTCAATGCCCGGGACCACATGCGCGACAGCCCTGCCCCCAGGGTGCGGGGGTGGGCCTGTAATCCCAGCGCTGGGGAGACTGAAGGCAAGAGGGTCACTGTGAGTCAGGGCTGCGCAGTGAGGCCCTGCAACAACCAAATATATTAAGGAAAGAAAAACAGAAGAAGACTGAGAGGTGAATAAATGTTCTGCCTGCCTGAGATTCACCTCACGGACCCGCTCTGCCAGGTCGGCTTCCCCTTCCCGCTGCTCTGCTGTGATCCTCTCCTCTCTTCTTCACACAGGTGCACCCCCCAGAGTCTCCAGCTGAGCCCCAAGTTGTCCCAGAGGCCGCGCCCGCCTCAGAGGAGGAGCAGGAGCTCTACTACGCCTCCGTGAGCTTCCATCCTCGGAAGGAACCCTCTACCGAGTACTCCACGATCAGGACCCACGGAAGGGCTGACGGGAACGTGGGTCTGAGCCAGAACTCTTAGCCCCTGCTGGACACCTTAGCCCCCGAAGGCTGACTCCTGGAGCGGCGACATCCTCACTGGTGCTGAGTTGTTAAACGGCTACAGTGAGTTTCCCCTGAGGTGAATCTTAAGACTTTGCAATCAGAGAGGGTTGGGTGAGTCCTCTGCTCTCCTGTTTTCTAAGCAAAGTGCATCATGGAGAAAAGCCCGCCCAGCCCAGCACCTCTCCGTCTCCTGCTCCCTAAGTGGGTGTGAGGGTTTTCTGCCTCAAAAGGTTGCCATGAGGATTAAATAAAGAATGCTTAGAAGATGCTCAATCTTCCCCTTGGGCTGTGTAGCCCAGAGGCTGGGGTGTCCCAGCCCAGAACCTGTATCAGCAGTAGTGAGACTCATGCTCTTCTCCAAGCCCTTCCCTGACTCAACATCCCCTCCTGCACCACTGTGTCTCCACTCCTTAAGTCCTCCCTTCTTCCATCTCATCTCTCTCTCAGAATTTCTGGCTCTTTTCTTTTCTTCTTTATTTATGTATTTGGTACAGAGTCTCACTAGGCAGTTTGGACTCGTAGTGACCCTCCTGTTTTCAGCCTCTGCTGCACTGGAATTACAGGTGTGCATCACTACGCCCGGACTTGGTCACTGGGGGCAGGGCCAGCAAGGTGTGCTGGATCAGGAATGGAACCACTGTCCCTGTTCTTGCCAATAGACACTTAGTCCCCTGAGCTCTATCACTAACCCTTTTCTGCCTCTTTTATGTCCTGCTACCAGCAAAACCATATGTTAGCATCAGGAGATGACCACAGAATACATTGCTAGCTTCCCATCCTAAAGAATAATTGATAGGGTTTTCCCCAGGACTCTCTAGGTCACGTTGTAAAGGACCACTGAAACCTTTAGGTAAAGGTCCACGGAATCAGTGTTTTAGCCCCCGGTGTAGCTCAGTGCCACAGCACCTGCCTGGGTTCAATTCTCAGCACAAAAATAATTTAGGCTTCGCGAGCCATAATCCCTGTTGCAGCCGTGCCGATCTGCCCCTGTAGCACACAAGCAGCAGGACGACCTGCGGGTGAACGCACATGGCCGTGTTCCAGGAGAGCTTGGTTTACAAGTCGTGGGCTGCGCTTCGCTCTTCATCCTACTCCGTTCTCATCTCTCCTCCGTCCCAGTGTCCTACCCCTCTGATCCAAACCTCTCTACAGCCCCTGCAACACATTTCTCACTGATGCGTAGTCCCTCTCCTCCTCCAAGAGGCCCCGTCCATCCATGTCCTCAGCGGGTCAGAAGTGCCTATCCATCAAAATGAACTCAGAAGTAGATGTCTGGGTGGAGACGGTGGACGAGGCTCAGTACACTCCCTCCTAAAAGGGCTAATTAAAATAATAGAAAAGTAGTCCTGCAGAAGCTGCCCCATGTTCACCATCCCTACAAAAAGGAGAAGTTATTAGGCTACCGATTGATAAGAAGCTCTAAATAAATGGAATATTCTAGCATTGCGTCTGAAGTGCCCGATGCCTATCCTCTACTCCCACATCCTCAGCAGGCCCAGTGCAATGCAGGGAGGACTCTGAAAAGGACAGTGACAGGCTGGCGACGCAGACAGACTTGCTGCTAGGACACTAAGAATTGAACCTTAGGCCTCTGATCTGGGTGAGAGCCCATGTTTCCCTGTTTCTCTTTTCCTTGCAAAACTATATCATTGACACAATACCAAATATTCCTTTCTAAATATGCCAGACAATAGAAAAAATAACTAAAAGGTAATGCAAAGGTCAGCCAGTTTGTGGACCAGGGATCAGAGGGACAGTGTACAGGCAGCATCCGGGCTCCTTCTCATAAGGAACCGGAAGCTGTCCACAGCAGGGGCATCCCTCATGGGGCGGGCGGGCTGCAGGGAGACACCCGCACAGCTGAGTCCTGACTGTCCTAAATGGGCTCAAGCCTCTCTCCACAGACCTGGCCTCTCCTCTCCATTCCTTTGCCCTCCCGAGTTATTACTGGGATTCTGAGATTCTGGGTCAGGCCTTTCTCATTTTTTTACCTTTTATTTATTTATATATTTGTTTGGTACCATGGTACCAGGGACCATGCCTGGTTTCAGTGGCCAGCACAGCATGCGGTACCAGGCATCGAACCCAGGTCCTTGCACTTGCCACTGAGCTATCTCCCCATCCTTGGGTCAGGCTTTCTGCAGAACTGGGAGCACCTGAACACAGCGTGATCTTGCTTTAGCACCACAGTCAGCAAAAGCATCACCATCCCACCTCACCTTGCCCCTCCTTCTCCCAGAAAAGAACTCTAACTCTCTCTCTCTCTCTCTCTCTCTCTCTCTCTCTCTCTCTCTCCCATCTCTGTGTCTGACCATCAAATTGACCTACAATCCCAACCCCTTTTAAAACAGGGTCTTCCTAGGTTTCTCAGGATGATCTTGAACTTGCAATCCTCCTGGCTCAGAGCCTCTCCAAGGGCTGTCATTGCAGGCACGGGCTTCTGCACCGGACTAGAAAAAGTTGTCTTAGTAAGAACATCGTCCATCTGCAGACCAAGCCTTGCCTGACTCCTGTGCAGAAGTGGGAGGAGCCCGAGATCCATGGAGGTAGCTCGCAGTGTCCGGGACTGTCCAGACTGGGCCGCTTCCCTTTAACGAGTATGATCTAGGAATTTATGCTCTCTTGAGGTGAAGAGAACTAGTCAGTCACAGGTGTTCCTGGGTATCAGATGATGATAACAAACCCTTTCTTGGGTCGACATTGGTAGGAACACATAACTTTTCAAAGAGTGGCATTTTACGCTGCTCAAGGCCTTGGCAGAAGATAAGAATTCTTTTTCGCATGCAGCTCTCCTCCCAGCCTGTCTGAATGACTGCAAGCTTCTGCTTTTCTTTCTCCATCTGTGCCCATTTTTCTCTCTCTTGGTTCAAGACAGCTCCCTCTTCTTTCTGTATTTTCTCGCGTTTCTACCTGGAACCTTCCAGCCTCCTGCTAGTTGATCTCAGCTACACAAGGCTCCCCCCACCCGATTTCAGTCAAGACCCCTCCTGCAATTTCTTTCTAACCCAGCTGTCCTGAGCCCTGGAGACCTGGGGAGGCAGGAAATCTGGGTGCTTCTGATAGGGCCCTGGGACCAGAAAACAGGAACTTCATGCCCCTCCACATCCCCCTATGTGTGACTGTCCTTCCTTCTCTAGGGTGACCCCCCAGGGGGCATGTTCCTCCTCCCCTAGGGCTTCTCCAGGATCAACTGCATCAGATGGGGGTGGGGGTACTGGCAGGCATCGCTAGTTCCTAAAACGTACCACAAACCGAGAGGCAAACACTGCACACAGCACACATGAATATGCTTCATTTCTCCCAAAGGTAGAAGTCATGACTCTCATACAAATGCAATATTGGTGGTGCAAAGATTTCATTTCACTCATTGTTAATCAGGGAATAAGGAGGGATTGAAAAAAATCATAAACTTAAAGAAAGTGAAGAAATGCTGGAATGGATTGACTTGCTGTGGGGATTCAAACAAACCATCAGCAGATGAAGGTAGGTGTATGCCTCAGCCAGGAACTGCTTGTATTTTTATTAGCTATCTCTAGATCCTAGTATTGTAAGATAGGTGAAAGACAGAACAAACACGCTAGAGAAAAATCAACCCAGAAGAGTATATTCTAAAGAATGCATCTTTCAATAAAAATACCCACTAATTTTGCTTTGATTTTCTTTTTTTTAGAACCTATTATTTATTTATTTATCTATTTATTTATTTATTTATTTATTTATTTATTTATTTATTTATTTTGTGGAGCCAGGGATTGAACTCAGGCTCTTGTGCTTACCAGGCAAGCACTTATTCTACTGAGCCATCTCACCAGACCCTTGCTTTGATTTTCTTTCTTTCTTTTTTTCTTTTCTTTTTCTTTTTCTTTTCTTTTTTTTTTTTTTTTTTTCAGAACCGGGGATTGAGCTCAGGTTGTTGCGCTTTCCAGGGAAGCACTTATTCCACAGAGCCATCTCCCCGGGCCCTTTTGCTTTGATTTTCTAAATTTCCTTCCACTTCTTGTTTTAAAATCTTATTTATTAATTTATTTATTTATTTTTTTATGTGGTGCAGGGTCTCACTATGCAGCTCAGACTCACAATGATCCTCCTGGCTCAGCCTCCCCCGCACTGGTATTACATGCGTGCACCACCAGGCCCAGTTTCGGTGGCCGGCACAGCCTGCAGCATGGGGCATTGAGCCTGGGTCCTTGCGCTTGGCAGGCAGGCGCTTAGACCACTGCGCTGTCTCTCCAGGCCCCCTTGCACTTCTTAAGCCAGCTATTTATTGTGTATCATGTGCCACACATCTTTTTAGCAAGCACTCAGAACTAAATGGCTAAGATACAAACACTCTTCATGGGACTTACACTGTAGAGGTGGGAGAGGGAGGTAAGAGATAATTAAACAGATTACATGCTGCACTGAATGGTAATAAGGAGTTGGAAAGAAAGGCATACAGGGAGTGTGGGATAGATTATGCGCCTCAGTGTGCTATCGTGGGACATTATCAATGAGAAACTCACATTCAAACGTACATACATATGCCATGTGTGTGCATGACTACTGTCATCAGTGTGTACATACAATCAAGCAGCCATATCAGTCATGTTAGACATGCAGATACACACACAGAATTCAGACATGCACCCAAAGAGATCACACAGAAACTTAGACACACATTCAGACACACAGACACAACTCCCCATGCACACACACACACACACACGCAGACCACAGACATACACATTTCAAACCTACATGTGCATATACATGAGCACACTTCCAAATTCTCATATGCTTTTCATACAGATGCACACAGCGCAGTCACATATACTCACCTTGTGTGCACACAACACAAACACACACATCAGTCATGCACACAAAGACCTTATACACATTCACACACACACACATGCTGCTAATAGTCATGTGTGTACCACATATGCACACACAGGCATACACAAACACACCTCAGGTGCACAGAGACCACACATACATACATAGGCGCAAACATGCACAACACACACCAGTAGCACGTGTGCACACGGACACATGCACATTACGATGAGCTCATCACGCGTATGCACACTCCCACTACAAACACGGGAGGGCACATCAGCTCTTCCGTGTCCTCGGATGGCTCCAGCCTGAGGACACAGAAACTGGAGCAAAAGCCAGCTAGACCCAGAGCACCAGCAGAAAAGAAGTGGCAGCCGTGTTCGTGACCGGGCAAGGGTGCCCACTGGGATGGGTCTCGGTGCCCAGCCGCCCAGTGCCCCTACTCACTGACTGAGCCAGTGTCCTCCTGGTCCTGATGTCTGAGGTCCAGCAGTGCCCTCCGGCCTCGCCCTTCAGGGCACTCACTGATTCCTGCAGCAGCAGCAGCAGCCACACTCACGCTCAAGCTGGGGAGCGGGCAGGCCCCTCAGATCTCTCTGGAGACTGCGAAGGAAAAAGGCAAGTGAGGTCGAGAAGGGAGCAGAGACGCAGAAGGGCAAAGCAGGGCGCACGTGAGGCCACAGGCAGGCGTGGAAGCCCAGGTGCAGGACTTAGCGGCTTCCTGAAGACGCTGTCCAGATCCTGCTCTGAGGGCCCGGGGAGGCCATGACTGGATGCAGAAGACCTCCTGAGAGCCCTTCAGGGATGTCGGAGCCCAGTACTGAGGGAACATCGCTTTGGGTTCTCTAGCTTCTCCTGCGCACACTCCAGGCTCCTGCAGGGAGGTGTCTGCAGAGGTGTCTTCTCTAGGACCAGCGTGCTGCAGGTGTCTGGGCAGGAGGGAAGAGAGCCCCTTCGCGGGACAGCAGTGCATTCTGTTGGCCGCAGTATTTGCTTAGTACTCAGCTCCACCCCTTCCCCCAAAGAGGAAGAGAGACGCTGAAGGGAAGAGGCTCCGCCTTACATTTTGTCAGACTTCAGGTCAAATGGTATTAAGAACAAAGCTCAGATCGAACGGGCCCAACGGCTGGGCAGCTGACTTGCAGTTACTGGACCTTGAAGCGGATTTTCCTGGGAAATGAGTGGCTAACAGCGCAGTTCATGAGCTGGCTTTCGTAGGAAATGACTATGAGTGTGACACCTGAGTGCGTCACACAGGACTAACTTAAAAAGAGACTGACTTGGTGGAATTCCACTGTCCCCATTAACAGGGGGAGAACTACCAATTGATGGATTAACTGATTCAGAAGCAGTCTCGTTTTGAACTTAGAAGGGCACAAATCTGACTATTAGCTGACACACCACCCCATCTGAGTGTCCTGTTGGTAGAACGGTCACTCACCAGTGGACTTTCAGGCTGATCAAGTGATTGACTTGGCAACAGATGACCAGCTAACCAATAGTGGGACAGGATGACCAGGTGACTGAGGTGGTGCTAAAACTGCCAAGTGACTTATGACACGCTGATGAACCAAATTGTCCACAGCATTGCTTTGCCGTAACCAAGAGTTGGCCTTGGACAGTCTCCATGGGGCCCAAGTGGGGTTCCCAGCACACAGCTGGCACCAACCATTCCAGAGATGGCTGGACTGAGAACGGTTATCTCCTGTCTGAGCACAAGGACTGGAGGGTGTGCCCTCAAAACCCACCCCAAGTCCTGTCAGCCATTCCCGCACAAGAGTGCCTCTACCTTATATCCAATGAGCATCCACGCATGCCACCCACTCTACAACCAATCAGCAAGGTAGTTGGAGCTTTGTGTCCTCCGGCAGCTGCCTCCTGGGATTGATGTGCAGCCAACAGAGCCAATCAGAAGGTGAAGGTTCATGTCCCGCCCTCTTTATGACCAATAGTATTGAACCAGTGGATAGGAGGAGGAGGTGATCCCCTGGGAGTTTAGCGCCAGTTTTGTTCCTAACAGAACACTCTCCAGCTTTGACCACTGCGTTTGTATTCATTAACCCTTAATTTTGCTTGCACCCTATCCATTGCATCCTTTCTGATTTATGACACATTTCAAATTTTTTATTTTTATTAGTTCATGCTTGTAGTATGCCATGGTTACATTCATCCATGGAAAACAACATGCATATATAACACAACTTACCTCCTTTTAAGTCTCCTTCACCTCCTTCTCCCTCCCCTTCTACACATTTTCAAAATGCATTTGCCACTTAATTATATTGTTATGGATGTAAGTTCACACTGGGGAGAATATCTTGACATTTTTTTCCTCTTCTGTTTCCTCCATGGTCTCTGGCTTCTGTTCTTCTCTTTGGCATGAGATGATTTTGTGGAATCCATGAAATCAGAGACTGATGGAGGAAACTGGTGGGGAAAGGGGCAGATATGTTGAGTTCTAGGTGCACACTGGCTCTGCTTGACCTTTTGGGGTCCAAAAGGGCTGAGGATCCCTAAAGGAAGGCTCTAGATTTTATGCATTTTATTGAAGAGGTCGGACTTTAGAAATAGTGGCAAGAATGATGGCAAAAAGAATATGGAAATAAGACAAAGTAAAAACTTAGCTTTGACAAAGACCAAACCTTATGACTCCTGCGACAACAAGATAACACAAACTCTATTTACACAACAGAGTTGCCAATCTTTTCTGTACCAGGACGGAGAGTAGATAGCTACAGGGGAGGAGATGGTTAGTTTGAGGGGGATTCCTTTCACATAATCATGACGTCAGAAGAGGGGGATCCCTCTTTCAGCTTGGAGCAATGTGGCTGGATGAAGAGTGTCCACAGTCTCTGGGATGACATGAGGATTTCCACATAGAAGCCCTTGGTAGAAAGCCATCCTCAGATTTGAAAGCCAATAGTGCCCTCTCTAGTCCAAGAAGGTAACGACTGCGTGTGGTACTCAGATGGTCAGCTGCTGTCGTGCTGGGAGCAGCTCTGCCTGCACCTTGCCTTCTGTCCTCTGTCCTCTGCCCTCTGCTACATCACCCTGCCTTGGAGCCAGCTGACTGTGGATGGCCATGCAAGCCAAAATAAACCGCTCCTCTCTCTCTCTCTCTCTCTTTTTTTTTGGGGGGGCGGAACTGGGGATTGAACTCAGGCCTTTGTGCTTGCCAGGGAAGCACTTATTTCACTGAGCCATCTCCCTGGCCAACCTCTCCTCTCTTAAGTTGAGGGTGCCAGCTATTGTGTCCCAGGGATGGGAAAGTGACTAGGACACAAATACAGATTCTGGTTTATGAAAATAGAAGGTGAGGAAAGTCTTCCCACCATGCTGATGTCACGGACTGCCACCCAGCAGCACAGCAGGGGAGGGAGGCAGCCACAGAAGGGAGGAAGGAGACGCCTAGCAGGCAAAAATCACGTGAAAACGGATCCAAAGCAAAGCAAAATGAACAGCAGTTTGTACTTACCTGATCCAGAAGACACATAGCGGGCTGGTGCTGGAGGAGGCTCAACACGGAAGCTGGTGCTGCAGCAGGAGCCGGCCTGTGAAGGCCACCTTCAAGCTCACCACTTTCTTTTCCATGAAAATGAAAGTCCTGCCATACTGTCCCGGCTAATGATTAAGAGCGTGATCAAGCTGGCCCAGCAGAATGGCACAGGAGCTGGCCAATTAAAAGAGATACACCAAGACTTCCAGGTCAGAAATATTCAGATCGGAGCTCCCTTCCCCTGAGGGACTGGGGAGTCCAGCTACTGGTAGAAGAGGGCCTGGAGTTGGAGCGACACAAGTGCTGACATTCAGGGACCAAGGAGCCAAGGAATGATGTGGTCTCCAGCCGTGCATAGCCCAGGACACGGCACAGCCCCTCTCCTGGCACAGCTGGACCTTCTGCCCTCAAACAAAAGAAGAGGAGCAAGGCCAGACAAAGTGTGCATGCCGGTAATCCCAGAACTCAGAGGCCAATGCAGGAGGGTTGCTGTGAGCTCAAGACCAGCCTGGGCTGCAAAGTGAGCTCAAGGCCAGCCTGAACTGCATAGTGAGGCCCTGTCTCAAAAAGACCAGGAAAAAAAAATGGAGCTATACAACCCAACAAGCATGAAATGCCAAAAATAGAAATTCTAGGTTGTATATGGTGAGATTTTTGGACTTATGTGCAAACATGAGAAGTATATAATTC
>NDGN011325980.1:1751-15924 GCA_002564285.1 Tympanoctomys barrerae
AAAAAAAAAAAAAAGGACATCTTAAGCTATCACACCTATAAAACCATTTCTTCCTCCTCAGTATTTAATTTGGTTCCTTTATCTACTAATTCACTTATACTTGTTGATACAGGGTCTTGCTAGGCGGTTCAGACGTGCAGTGATTCTCCTGCTCTGGCCTCCCGTGCTGGGGTCACAGGCGTGTACCACCACGCCCGGCGGGCACGGTGCACCTGAGGTCCCGGGGCCAGCATGACATGCGGTATTGTAGGGGACTGAACTTGGGACCTTGTGTTTGCCAGGGAGGCGCTTAGACCACTGAGCTACCTCCCCAGCCCCGGATTTGGTTCTTATATGCAGCAATAACACCCTGGACTCGGTGGGGACTTGGGAAGGGGTATTGCCCATTACACCTCTCAAGTGACCCACACTGAGCTTGGGCTTGCCACAGAGCAGGGGCCTTCTGACTGCTTCAAGGGCAACTTTCTTGCCACAGCTCCAATCTTAGCTATTGAGGACAGCAGTTTTTCAAATCTGATTGACTTCAGTTTAATTATCTAGCATAGATACTTCCTCACACTTACCATGAAGACAGGGCTTACTTCCATCTCTTCACAATCATTCCAAATTCCAAGTTCTGTCTTAGAACATTAGGTTTTCTTCTACAGAACAGAAACTAGTCTGCAACTATTCTTTGTCCTTTGTTACTTGCATCCAATTTTGCAGAAGAACTGTCTGGTTCTTCATTTTATATTTAATCTACACTTGAACCTCAACCTCTGATATAAATTCATAAATTGGACCCTAATCTTTGGGCAGGATTACTACAATTTTTCCCTTCTACTGTCACTCAGGCTCCTTTAACGTTCAAGTTAAATGATGCGGAGGGTATGATAACTTCAATATCTTGCTTTTTGAAAAACAGGCAGTGGCTCCCTGCCATTCAAATGATACATTTTTATTTTCCAGCCTGCCATTTACTTGCCTGATAGCCTTATTTTTCACTACTAAACCGTCTCTCTTCAGTCTGCCTAGGCAGATCTTATTACCTCTTTAATCTAAAATCCCTACTAGCATTATTTTCTAAAGCTTGAATGCCTTTCATATACTTCTCCATCTTTCATGACATTCCAAAAATATGACTTCCATGCACAGCACAGTCATGATCTTTGGTCCGAGTACGTGTTCCTAATGAAAACACACACTACCAGGTGTTTAAAAATTTCTTTACATCAACTGCAGCCACTTGTTTAGCTCCTTTATAACACTGATGCACTACGAAATCACATTTGAGACCTCTTACTTCTGAGCCTCTTTCTTGGAATGGCACATGGGACAGTGTAATTTCTATAATATAGATAAACAATACCTTTGGAAGACGAACACTTTGGTGTACTTAAAAATTAACAAAAAACCATAACTCACAAGCACTTTAAATCTTGCCTTCCCAGCAAGCATAAGGCCCTAAGTTCTGTTACCAAAAAAGAAACAAGATAAATCATTTTAAATATCAAACAAACAACACTTGGATCGTTAGCTTACATACACTGAATAGAAACAGCATCAAATACCAAGATTGAACCATAAAAAGCCCAGCTGGATGCAGCAGTGCATACACGCAATCCTAGCACTCAGGAGCTGAGGTAGGACGATTGTTGGGAGTTTGAGGTGAGCCTGAATTATATAGTGAGTCCCTGTCTAAAAACAAACAAAAAACAAACATAAAAGGACCAATACAACAAGGAGCAGTCCCACACCTATACTCTCACGACTCTGGAAGGCTGAGGCAGAAGGATTGTAAATTCCAGCCCAGCCTGGGCAACTTACCAGCATAGCAAGATCCTGTCTCAAAGAAAAAAAAAAAAAAAGAGTTGTGGATGTAGTTCAACATCAAGGCCTTGGGTTCATTCCCCAGAACCATAAAAAGGAGAAGAAACAAAAAATACAAACAGAAAATATGAACTCTAGTTCCTCTAACAGAGATACCAGGGGGCCTTCTGGAAGTTTTTGAAAAGTGCAGGGAACTGAGGTGCTCAGGGATGTTGGCTTTGCATGAGGGCATAACAGACGGCCTAACCCTAACGAAGACCTTACCACCCCGCACAGTGCATGGTTCTTCTCAGCAGTCACTACCTCTGAAACCTACAGGTTCATAGCCATCCCAAGCAAGTCATTTATTACTTTCTACATTTGGTCATATGTTCAAAAACCTTGTTTTTTTAACATTAAAAAAATGTTTTGGAAAATATTTAAAATCAAGGAAAATATTCATTTAAATATATAGATAAGGGCTTGGGATATATCTCAACAGTATAAGCGCCTGCCCAGCAAGTACAAGGTCTCAAGTTTGATCCCTGCACTGGGATATATAAAATTTAGCCTTCCCTTTCCCAAGTTAGTCAAGGATAACTTACAAATACAATCCTTTCACATGAGAAACAATATCAATGAAAAAACTAGCTGCCCTGGTTAGGTGTTCATTTTTTCCTTTTGGCACCAGGAATTGAACTTAGGACCATGTGTTTGCCAGGTAGATGCTGTGACACTGAGCTATATCCCTAGGTGTTCATTGTTGCTGGGTGCTCTCCTACTCTCATGAGTGTGACCTTATTTAATCTTACTGTGAGCCCCTGGGTTGGGATGATTCCTCATCACCATTCAATGGGTGAGATATTGAGGAAACAGAAACAGTAAGTGGAGTAGTCAGGAACCAAGCCTGTTCTCTGGCCAAGAGAACTACAAGGCTGTCTTGCACCATAGCTTTGTTTACTCAAATAGCTGCACTCCACTTTATGGCAGGAAGACTGGGCAGGCAAGATGAACAAGACCCAGGGCCCCGAGAGACCCACACTGTCGGGACTGGTCAGATAAACAGATAATGACAAGGCAAATCTCCAAGACACTGAAGAAAGGGCCAAGTATAGGAGACACTTGTAATGATGCCAAGTGTGAGATGGAGAGTGGTGATGACACATGTGGTAGGCTGAACAAGACCTCCCCCTCCAAGGCCCATGCCACAATCCAAGAACGTGTCAGTGGGTGATCTCCTATAGCAAAAAAGCACTTGCCAGACTCGGGTAAGTAAACAACCTAGTGATGATGACTTGTTATTTAGAGTTTACAGGTGCTTAACTGTATAGTACAACCCTAAAACTGCTGGGTCAAATGTTGTAAAATAATACACTGGCTAAGAACGCAGAGCTCTAAGCTAGACTATGTAGCTTTACTGGTTTTTGTCACCAAGTGGTACCAAACTACCAGGTGCCAGTTAACTCTTTTTATCTCAGTCCTCTCATCTGAGAACAAGGAATAACTTCATGAGCATCTGCCAGAGTTTCACGAGCTGAAGGCCTGGTCCCCTAGGGGTTACCACCATGAAGCACTGCCAGTCTTTAGGAGGTGGGCCCAACAGGAGGCACAGAGGTCACTGGGAGTGTATACCAAAGGGACTGCAGGAGACTGACCTGTCTACTTCACTTCCCACTTCTTTTTCTCACTGTCCATGAAGTAACACTTTCGTCCTGTGTCCCCTCCCCACAGGTTCAGGTAATCAGAGAGTAGATGCTCCAATACTGTGAGCCAAAAGAAACCTTTTCTTTTTCTGAGTTACTTATTTCAGGCATTCTCTTATAGTGACAGAAGTCTGATGAATACCAGTGGACTTCACACAATTATATATATTTTACTGTGGTATAGTTGATATATAATAAAATGCAAATGTACGTTTTTATTCCAATGAGTTTTGAAATATCACATTCTTATGTAACCATGACCCAAAGTAAGATAGTAGTACTTCCATAACCACAGAAAGTTTCATTGTATTTTCATTCATTCTTGTTCTTATCACAGGCAAACCAAGTCTATAAGAATATAAACGCTAGAAGTTAAAGAAATATACATATGTATATTTTGTGGTGACAGATTAAATACAAGGTCTTGGATATACTAGTCAAGGACTCAACCATTGTTCTAAAGCCCAGCCCTATGGAAAGCTTTACATTTTCTATTTTGATTATTTCTCTGCTCCCCTTCTTTCAGATAAATAACATTAAAAAAATTTTTTTTATGTATTTAGTACAGGGTCTACAGGGTCTCACCACGTAGATCAGACTCGTAGTGATTCTCCTATTTTCAGCATCACAAGCGCTGGAATTAAGGCATGTGCCACCATGTCCAGTCTCAATCTCTGGCTCAGTGCGCCCCAGGGGCAAGGCTGCCACAGCATGGCATGCTGAGGATCGAACCCTGGCTGGTGTGCTCTGCCTAAGTAGGCGCTTTAGTCCACTGAGCTATCTGGCCAGCCCTTAACATTTTTTTTGCTATCATTTATTTAATCTCCAGTATTGCATTTTAGCTAGACTTTGTATTTTCAATGGTTTCTTTAAAGATTATATTATACAACTTCAAATTTCAGTTTACATCCAAATAATATACTATTTCAGAAACAACATAACAATTTGACTGTCTCATTCCTTGTAGTCCCTTCCCACCTATTCTACTCTGGTTGCCTTATTTTTAATCCTGGTTGGCAGGTTTTCTTTCAATACTATGTTAAAGACCTCATTTCATCGTTTTTAGTGTCTATTATTTCTGCTTAGACATCAGACGTCAACGATAATTCTTAGCACAGTTCATATAAAATACGTGCTTTATTTTTTGGTATTGAGAATCAAACTCAGGACTTATGTTTATCAGGCAGGCACTTGTGCCACTGAGCTATATCCCTGGCCTAACTTGCTTTTTTAAAAACACCTTTTCTGATTGACTTTTTTTGGCTTTGAGACAGGGCTTTGTTGTAGTTTAGGCTGGCTTGAACTCACTTTGTAATACCAAGGCTAGCATCAAACTCACCGTGATCCTCTTGCCTCAATTGCTCAAGTGCTGGGATTATAAGTGTGCACCACCATGCCCAGCTTGACTACTTTTAAGATATGCCCTTTATATTTAGTTTTCAGCAGTCTGACTGAATCATACCATGCCTATGGTTTTTGTCTTATTCTGATCAGATTTTGCTGATATTCTTGGATTTACACACTGATCATTCTTTTAGTTTTGGAAAATTACTGCACATTACCTCTTGCAGTTTCTTACATTCTTTTTCTCTAGTCTTTCTGGAAGCTAACTGTACATGTGACACCAACATCATCTGATTTAAAAAATGTCTTTTTCTTTCCTTTGTGGTTCTACTGATCTGATTTTAAGTGGACATCTTATTAAATAAGCTTAACAGCAAATGTCACACACCAGAATAGAGAATGTGAAATGGGTCAAGGCTTTAAGGATGTTTCCTTGCTAGCGTCACTCTATGCCCAGTGGAGACAGTGATCCTTGTGGAGAGGCTGTTCTGAGATCACTTGCCCTACAGCCTTCCCAATGGACAGCTCAAGTGTTTCCATCTATGGAAGATTATATCCCTCTGTTTCAGTAGAGGACAGGAACAGTCATGGGTCTCTTCTAAATGGCCTGTTGCTTTTAGAAGTTTAGCTCACTTAAACTGCTTTGTTTATTCTGCTGTCTAATGGGCTTTAAGAAGTTTACCTTATTTTGGTGATTTGGATGTAAATTAATCTTTGTGACTTTAATATTTAAATTTTAAAGCACACAGGGTATTTGATTTAAAGAAAAAAAAAACCCAGCTATTACACTAATACACACAATATAATTATTACCACTACTTACACTTTGATGCATTTTGCCAAGCTGCCCTTTACAGTGACTGTATCTAAACTAAAGAGTAGACCTGTTAACTGCTCCTTATTGACAGGGCAGAGCTGGGTCTCTGCAGATGAGGAGTGGCAAGAACAGTGGTGGGAGGTGGAGGTCCAGGAGTGTGTATGTTGAAACAAGAGGGCAGCTGTAGTCACTGGGAAACTGGACCTCAGGGCTGTGAGAGTGCATACCATCACTAAGCAAGGCACACTGCTGTGCAAAAAATTCTGTTTTAACATTTTAGGGATAAACACTGAGGCTGAGGGACAGAAGAAGGAAGACTGCCCTGAAAAGTAAAAAGAATTAAAATTGGAACTATATTAAAAAGTAACACCATATGTTTCTAGAGAAAACAAGTTACTCTAAAAGACACCTTGCAAATTGTATTTGATCATTCACAGGTTGATGTTAAATGCTACAGTAACATTTGCAGTAGAATAAGGGCAAGAGATTGTTAAAAAGAGACAACAATTGTATACAATCATCCTATAGGTTTTATTTATTTATTTTTTGGCACTTTTGAGACAGGGTCACACTACGCAGTTCAGGCTGGCCTTGGAACTCACTTTGTAGCCCAGGCAGGTCTTGAACTTGCAGTGATCCTCCTGCCTAAGCCTTCCGAGTGCTGGGATTACAAGTGTGCACCACCATGCCCAGCGATTCTGTAAGTTTTTATTCTACAGAACATTGTTTTTTATTGTGCTACTATGGGTTGTGGATATAACTGTGATCATTTCGGGTAAGGGTTCTCTCATATTGGGGTGCTGGAAACAAGACAAATTAGCAAACAGACAAATGATTATAGTCGTAACACATAGTATGAAGATAACAAAATACTGCACATGCGAGTACTCAAGGTAGTTTCAGATAGGTTGGCAGGAAAACCTCATAGATGAATTCTCTTAAGTGGGAGGACCCAGCCATGTAACTGTCTGGAAGGAGAACATTTAAAAAGAAGGAAAAAAGAAATACAAACACCAAGGGTGGAGACAGTATCAGATGTTTGTAAAGAAGGGCATGTGGCTAAGATGTAGAGAATGATTTTAAAAAAAAAATCATACTAAAATATAAAAACTACCAGCCCTGGCTGATGGTTCCGGGCTGCCAGTATAGTTGGAAACCAACAGTACATATCTGGGAAAGGAAGGAGCTGTAGAGGTGTGAGCTACAAAGCTACAGTCTTCTCAAATCCACAGCTACCTCCTCAACTGTGGGTAAGCTGGGGAGACTCCAGGGAGGCCAGTGGTAGCTGGAAGGCTGGAAAGAAGCTAAGGAAGAGACAACAGTTGGTGTCAACTGCAATGGAAAAGAGTTGAGAATCTGAATTGTGTAAACTGTGCAGGCTCATTGAACACACTGAAAGAAACCCAAGGTGGCCATAATTCAGAAGTAAGGACAGTGTCTCAGGAAGAAGGATTTGCAGTAAGGGTAAAGGAAACATGGCAACATAATCATTTCAAAAGTATAAAACAAGCTTCCATAAGTTCAAAGTAATTAGCCCATAATTTACCATTTTTTTTGCAGTTATCAGGGGTCAAACTTGGGACCTTACACATGCCAGTGAGGCGCTTATGCCACTGAGCTGTCTCTCTGGCCCAATTAGTTCATAATTTAGCTTTCTGTCAAATCAGACAGCATTGTTCTGCAGAAGAGAAACGTAAAATTCCTAACCTATCTCCTGCAGTGTTTAAGATACAAAACCACCTATGTATGTAAAGAAACCGGGACCCAAAGCCGGGGAGGGTGGGGAGGGAAGTACATACTAACCGACCTTGTGATGATTCAAATGTTGAAATTAGTGGGAAGTTTGGAAATTAGCTATTATAAACTGGGTGTAGTGTTACATGCCTGTAATACCAGCACTCAGGAGGCTGAGGTAGGAGGACTGTTGTGAGTTCCGAGACTGCGTTGGGCTACAAAGTGAGTTCAAGACCAGCCTGAACTGCATAGTGAGAGTCTGTCTCAAAAAAAAAAAAACAAAACAAAAAACAAAAAACAAAAACAACAAAAATAACCCCACCAAAAAAGAAGCAAGCTAATATAACCAGGACCTAAAGAAAAACTCATTTAGAGTAAGCAAATGGGGACTATAAACAAAGCAAATATAAAAAAGTGAAATGAAAATTCTAGAATAAGGAGCAGCAACCGAAAAAGAAAATCTAGATATGCTGAACAAAATATTAATTATAGTAGAAGGTTCAACTCCTGAACTTAAAGACAAATTAATTAAACTTATATAATCCTAAAGAGTGAAAAAAAATGAGGAAAAACAAATCCAGAGCTCCAGTGGTCCATTAGCAGTTTAACATACATATATAATTAGAATCCCGTAAGTGGAACAAAATAATATGGCAGGCGAAAAAGAAAATAAAAAGATACATTATATAGAGAGGTGTTACGGGTGGTGACAAGGCCATTCAGCAAAAACAAAGGAGGCTAGGCTGGAATGAGATGTTTAAAGTGCTGAAAAACAAAACCCACCATTGTCTACATTCAGCAAAGCTATCCTTCCCAAGTGAGGATGGGAAACTGTACAGAGCTGCAAAAGGTAGAGGTCTCCATAGGAGATCTTGGAATGTCATTGTAGGAAGTAAGACAAAAAGAATGACGATAGAAGGATGGAAGTAGAGTTAGCTGGGTGAACGTAGGGGCAAGCTTCAGGATGATGAAGATACGACACAAGGTGGGCTGCCAAAGACACTTATGGAAACAATGTGTAACCTGAGAGTAGAATGTAGCTCTACATAGGGAGGAGCTGCTACATCACTTAGATTTAAAGGAAGAATATATAACAGTTCCAGTGGGATAGTGGATATGTAGAGTATTATCAGTGTTATCAAAATGGGCAAAATTCATATAGCATTAAAATTGCACTTCAAGAGCCAAGATCTCCAGGGCCAGCCAGATAGCTCAGCAGATTAAAGTGCCTGCTTAGGCAGAGCACAGGGGCTGGAGTGCACTGAGACAGCGATTGAGATTGGGCGTGGTGGCATGCACCTGTAATCCCAGTGTTTGGGAGGCTGAAAACAGGAGGATCACTACCAGTCTGATCTGTGTAGTAAGACCCTGTAGATCTTGTATTAAATACATTAAAAAGGTTAAGATCTCCAAATATAAACAAATGTGATATGTATCAATGGAATTCTACTTAGCCATAAAGAATTTTAAGTCATCTGTAGGAAAATGGATGAATTTTAGGACCATAATGTTAAGTTAGACAGAAAGTTAAGTATATCGTTTCTTTCCTGTGAGATTACAAACAAATTTATTTCCAATTACAGATAAATTTAAAAAATAATATAAATGAAGACTTTTTTGTAGTAGGGAGGAGTAAGGGGAAGGAGGAAGGAGAGGGAAAGGAAATGGGGATGAAAAAGAATTGAGTTATATATATGTACCAACATCGAAACAAATGTAAATTTCATGTACTGCGAACATATTACAAAACTAAAAAATCAGAGATGTTCAAAGAAAATATGAAGCTTCCCAGGTACTACAGCAACTAATTTTAGTGTATCTCAAACTTGTTTCAAATCCACAAACTTTTATTCATATTAATGTCTTAAATATCACATTGTAACCTCACTTCCAGGAAAATGGTGATGTTAAGCAGCAGAGAAAGAGCCTCTCTCAGGGGAACAGACACTGGAATATAGCAACAGAAGGAAGAAAAGAAGGAGGGAAGTGGGTCCCCTGGGCCTAGGAAGGCTCTGAAGGGAGAACTGAAGCCCATGGGGAGAACAAGGAGAGAAACTTCAATGAAGAAGGAGATGGCAGGTGGAGCCTTCCGGTTCAAACCTGCAGATACATGTGACTACTGGCAACCCCAGCAGACTCCATCCAGAGAGAGACGGAGCATGGCAATGGACAGAGGATGGGACGGACTGCACTAACTGGTGAGTGGTGTGGAAGAGGGCGATTGGCTGGCAGCCATCTTGGCGAGGGACTCACTGAGATCAGAACCCAGAACAACTGCTGGCTCCATCCAGCGGTTCCCAGCTGAGTTCAAGCCCACAGAGAGCAGCCTGAACTTCAGGGGAAATAACGGTGCAGGCTCCTTATCCACGACTCTGCTGTAACAGTACTGTCGGCTTGCTGGGATAAATCAACACCGATCTGCACTCTCGCCATGCGTTGTCTACCAGTGAGAGCAGACACAAACTTTGAAATGGGTATCTCTCTTTTTTCATTGTTTGCTCTTGTTTTTATGAGTGTAGATAAGGTTTCTAGGTTTTTGTTCTTCCTTTTATTTCTTCCTTCTCTTTCCCTCCTGTCTTCTGCACCAGTTTCCCAGGACTGAATGATCCTCCTTTGTTCTCCAACCTTGCTTCTAATCTCTTCTTCTATTTTTCTATTTTTTTTTTTTTCTCCTAAGGCCTTTAAAATTTTCTCCCATGTGGGTAAAACTGGCAAGCTGAGGGCTTATTTACTGAATATAATTTTCTGGTTTGTTTTAGATTTTACTATATAACCACCAATCTAGCTCATATGGTTAAAAGTGGCACATTAATAATGGTCACTTTAGTTTATGATTTTCTAGGCTGTGTTTGATACTACAGTTATTGCAGGTTGTACCACATAATTTTTTTTAACCAGCTGTCCTTCCTGGTATACGAAGATTGAGATTGCCTAAGAATCAAAAGTGCTGTGGACCAGTGAAAAAGAACCAGGGGCCTGTAGGCAGCAACTTCTCATCCCAATAAACTGAAGAGGTAGGATCTTGCAACAGACTCAAAAACCAAAAGCCAGCTACTCCTGGAAGACACCAACAAGAAACAGTAATTTCTTAAGGGCTTTAAATACTAGCAATAAAGCTACCTACCATAGGTAATTTGCATGCATTAATCAAGGAATTAAACTTAAAAGAAAATGAAAAAAAAAATGAAAAGACATTTAAACAAGATGCAACCCCAGACATCCAGTTCACCAAAGGCAAACCCAGGGGGCAATGAGATGGGGATGAAGCCACTTGTCTGGCTTCTCTGCAGTAACAGCAAAGCAAATGAATGAGGATCTAGGGGGGGAAACAACAACAACAACACAAAAAAACCAACAACAAACAAACCAAATCAGAAATAATTTCTGAGATAACTACAGACATGGTAATAACAATTAAAAACATGCTTAGTGACTTTAGAACAGATACAGATTTTAAAAAATAGGGGAGCTTAGGATAAATGATGGAAACCATAAAGGTCCAACATAGGAAAGAAACGGAATCCATAAAGCAGATGAAAGCAGATACCCAGAAAATTAAAAATTTCATTGAAAGCATCCACAGCAGAATAAACCAATGTGAGGACAGAATATCAGATACAGAATAGAGGCCTGTGATTATGGATCAGGAAAAAAAAGATGTCTTAAAAATGGAAAAGGACCATGAGAAATCAATCCAGCAGCTCATAGATGAGGCAAGGAAGAACAAAATAAGATGAATGTGAGTCAACAAAAAAGCAGGAGACGGAACAAATGATATATGTAAAAAAACTGTTCACAGACATCATGGCAGAAAACTTCCCTGGCAGGGAAAAAGAATTTGACCTTCAGACAGATGAGGCATATAGAACTCCAGTTAGCTATAGTTTTAAAAGTCTACAGCCAGGCATATAAGAGTCCAGAAACTTAAGATTCCAGAAATTTAATAGAAGAACAAAATATTAAAAGTTGTTAGAAGAAACATCACCTATAAAAGAAAACCCAACAGAATCACCGTTGACTTCACAACACAAACTCTCAAATCAGGGAGAGCTTGAAGTATTTTAAGTCCCAAAAGAAAACTCAGATTGATGTACCCTGCAAAACTATCTTTCAAAATTGATGGAGAAATAAGATAGTTCGATGACAAAGAACATCTGAGGAAATTCACAAACAATACACCAGCACTCCAAAATGTTCTGAAGGACATTCAAAACAGAGATAAGAAGGACTACACAGTGAACTCCAACAGAATGAATTCACCAGGCAAGACAAACAGACGTATGAAAAGTGAGGCAAAAAAAAAGAAAAGTGAGGCAACAACAGGAAAACAAGATGACAAGGCTAAATTCATACATGTCAGTTATAACCATCAATGTTAATAGTCTCAATTCATCAAACAAAAGAAATGGAAAGCACAGATAAAGAAGCCAGATCCAAAAACAAGCTGCATACAACAAATACATTTAATTAAAAAGAAATTCATAGACTGAAAGTCAAGGGATGGAAAACAATACTCCATTCGACAGGAACCAAGAAAAAAACAGGAGTAGCAATTCTATTTGCAGACACAGTGAATTTCAAGCCGAGAGTAATTAAGAGAGACAAAGAAGGTCACTACGTTCTTGTAAACAGAACAGGAGGAAAAGAGAACAATCATAAAAATATATGCAACAAATACCACTGTACCCAACTATATAAAACAAATTAATGGATATGAAAAATTAAATAAACACTAGTACAATTGTATTGGGGGATCTCAATACTTCCTGTCACAAAAATTATCAACTAGACTAAAAAAATCAACAATGAAATTTTAGAACTGAACCAAACTTTTGAACAGGACTTAGTAGATGTCTTCAGTGTTCCATCCCACATCAGAATACACATTGTTTTCAGCTGCACACAGTATATTCTCCAAAACAGACCACACACTAACTAGCTCACAGAACACACATAAGTAAATACATAGCAACTGAAATTATCCCAGATATTATTATCAGACCACAGTGCAATGAAGTTGGCATTCAAAGGCAAAAGAAAGAACAGGAACTTTGTGAACACATGAAAATTAAGTAACACCTGCCTGAACAATCAATGGGTCATAGATAAAATTAAAGAAACTAGTTTCTACAATTAAATGATAATGTCAGTACAACATATTGCAACACATGGGACACAATGAAAGCAGTCCTACAATGGAAATCTGTAATAGTGAATACCCATATTAGGAAAACAGAAAGACCTCAAACAACATAATGTTGAACTTCCAGCTTCTAAAAAAAAGAAGAGCAGGCTAAGCCAAAAGCTCGTAGGAGGGAGGAAATAATAAAGACTCATTGGAGACTCAGAGAAATACAAAGACTCAATGAATCTAAGAATTGGTTCTTTAAAGATTGAAAAAAGAAACTCAGTAAATCCGTAAGCAACGTTATCTGAAAAAGAAAAGACTCAAATCCACACAATTAGGAATGAAAAGGGTGAAATTAAAATGGATCCTGCAAAAATCCAAAAGATCACTTAGGCCTACCTAGAGAACTTGTGTTCTAATAAGATGAAAAATACAGAACACTCTCCTAGATACATATGAATTACCAAAGCTGAGTCAGAAAGATATAAAAATCATAAATAAATCAGTATCAATGAAATTGAAGATGTAATTAAAGGCCCCAATGGACTCACTCACTGCTGAATTGTACAATAAATGTATTTACTATTATTTTTAAATGTATTTAGTATAGGGCCTACAGGGTCTCACTACACAGATTGGACTAGCAGTGATCCTCCTGTTTTCAGCCTGCCAAGTGCTGGGATTACAAGGAACTGCCACCACGCCCTGTCTCAATCCATGTCCAGTCTCAATCGCACTCTCAGCCTGCCCCAGGGGCAGGACCAGCACAGAATGCTGGGGATTGAAGCTGGGTCCCCGTTGTCTACTTAAGCGGGTGCTTTAATCTGCTGCACTATCTAATCTGCTGAGCTATCTGGCCAGCCCTTATACAAAAAATTTAGAGAAGACTTAATACCACTACTTCTCAGTCTCCTTAATGAAATTTAAAGTGAAGCAATACTCCCAAATTAGGGAAACAAAACCTTTCACAATGAGATCCCCCAAAATAAATATCTTGGAATCAATCTAATGAAAGATGTAATAGATCTCTATATTGAAATTTATAGTACTCTGAAAAAGGAGATTGAAGAAGATATCAGAAAATGGAAACACCCTTTTCTCTTGCATAAGAAGAACCAATAGCAAAAATTGCCATACTTCCATAATTTTTATAGAGATTTAATACAATTCTGATCAAAATTTCAACAGTATGTTTCACAGAGTTAAGAGAAAAAGACCCTAAAATTCATTTGGAACCAGAAGATAGACACCCAGAATTGCAAAGCCAATTCCTGGCAACAAAAGCAAGACAGGAAATATCTCAGACTTGAAATTATAGTACAAAGCTACTGTGATAAAAACAAGATGTTACTGGCAAACAAACAGACCTGAGGTTTAAAAGGAACAGATTAAAAGATGCAGAAATGACTCTACACATACTAGCCCAGCTATCTTATCTTTAAAAAAATTGTTTTATTTTGAAGATAAAAAAGATAAACAATGAAACAATTTCAAAATAGGTTAGGACAGTTACAATACTTGATACATTGCGTATTGTTGTCTTTGTATTAATCAGAGTAATTTTTTGTCAAAAATTTTGGAGCCTTCAAAAATACGTGCTTATCATGACATGCCAATTGCTGCTATGATGTCTCTCGGGGAGGTGGATGTTCAAGAAGA
>NDGN011325998.1:0-12255 GCA_002564285.1 Tympanoctomys barrerae
ATCGATCACTTTCCTCTGTGGCCCCATAATCTCCTTGATCAGAAAATTTGGGACACTACTGAGATACAGGATGTTACAGCGCAGATCAACATTTGTAATCACTGTATTTTTTCCCTAGTGTAAAAACCTGAAAGATTGAAGAAAAACTAAAAAGTACAATAGACAGTACAAAATGGAAAGAATCTGTTCAAGGGTAAGGAGCAACGGGGATAAGGAAAAGGAGAAAATGAAAAAAGAAGGAAGTAAAATGATATGTTTATGTATATTTTTACAAGAAAGCATAGATAATTTTACTTCTGGGCTCTGTTCAGCTATTGGGAAGAGAAGTTAATGCTTAATTTTCTTCCTTTTTATTTTTTATGACTTTTTGAGCAATGTTGTGTGCTTATGTCTCATATTCTGAACAACTAATTTGAAAACAATAAAATGCAATATAACAACCACTGTTAAATTCTTATTATTTTGTTCAGTGAAATTCTGATTAATTTCTAATTTTTTTAACTATTTTTTATTTTCTTTGAAAAAAGAAATGAGTCATTTTGTTCATTTTTCACACACTGTATTCTGTGAATTTCTCCCAAAACCTGTGGCTATATGTTTAAAGAATTTAGGTTCTACTGGCACTTCATGAAAAATTGTTTCATTGACAATAAGATTTTTATTTCCTAAATGAAGCAGAGATGTGTACCAGTTGTTGTAGAATTTATTGTAAATGTTCTTGAGATCATATATGATTTCTTCCCAGAAATATCTGTGATCTCAGCTATTTGCATGTAACCATGTGATAGTATCAGTGAATTGTTATATAAAAACTTAATTTTTGAAAGAAATATCTAGCAGATTAGGGAGGTTCTGCATGTGTCCATGGACGATTGACATGCAGGCTGTAGACTTGAAGACGTAAGATCCAGCTCAGTTGTGGGAAAATGGGTTGTACTAACCCATAGATTTGTACCTCAGATAGCATAAAAAGGGGAAAGAGTAATAAGTCATTCTTTTTCTTGGAGAAACTCTGGCACTTATTATTACTTTTGGCAGTTGGTCTCCAACCTTTCCGCACAGACTCTTGAACTTTCAGACACATATTCACACCAGTGAGTGCAACAAAATTTCAGACCTGCAATATTTGATGGCTACTGAATGCTCTTGCTCTGTAGGACATAAAGACCCATTTTACATGCACATGTCTGGTCTTGCAGACAGCCTCCAGGACTCTTCTAATTCTGAGAATGTAAGTCAAACTAACCCATTTCATAATCATACATATATTTTATAGTAAATCAGTTCCTCTAGAGATCAGAGCCCAATAATTTCATGAACCTAAGTCACTGGGAGTTTTTCAAACCTCTTGGAAACTGAATTCCTTCTTTACATATTGAGGCACTGTAGGATTTTGGGAAACACTAATGGCATCAGAGCACATCAGTGGCTCACCAATGCATTTCCTCCACCATCTTCTACTGCAACATTGTTCTGTGATTTATTTCATATGAGTGTCTAGGAGTATATTAGTATTTCACTGGTTGGGAACACCTGCCATTCATATCTGAAAAGAAAAAGTGCCACGGTCAGATGTTTCAGTCCATGATGGGCTGGTCTCTGGGCAGAAATGGCATGTAGAAAGGGCATGGAAGAGGAAAACTACAAACTTCACAGCAGCCAGGAAGCAGAGAGACTAGGAAAGAGATAGAGGTAGGGGTCAGTGACATGTTTCCCGATGTTCTTCCCTTTTGACCTACAGAGTCACATCGAGAAGTGTATTTTTTGAATCTACTAGGCATCATTTAAGCCAATCAAGTTGACATTCAAGACAAATTCTTCACAATGATGCAAGACTCCAGCTGTTCCCTCCACACTTCAATTGACTTAGGTCCCTACCCACACCTAAAGGATGATTCAAATGACTCACTTCCTGATGTTCATCTCTGGGTTTGGCTGTGGGAGAAGCATGGAATGTATGAGCAGTGTCGTGTGCCATTTTCTTTCCTTTCCAGGAGAAATTTTTCCTTTTGCTGCCGTGGTCATACAAAGCCATCACTGTTTGGTTTAGTCAGTTTACTTTTCCACCTTATGCTCAATGCCTTTCCTTGGAACTTGATTTTCAGCAGTGCCATCATGGAGAAAATATCACTAATGTCTACACTGAAATGTAAAGTTGGTTTATACTTCTCAAAAAAGATATTGTAAAAAAAAATAATGGCTTTGTGCCAGAAAAAGAGAATGTAAGTGGATCTGCAATTAAGAATTAAGAAGGAAATCAGCCAAACTTAAAAGGTGGATCTTGACTTGTATTTAAGCATCACTCATAGTTATCCTTTAATTTCCAAGTTAGAGAAATTTGAACAAAGTGACATATTTTCTTATAATTTAAAATTATATGTAATTGTCTAAAGATAGGATGACTGTGTGCTTTTGTTTGAAAATTAATAGTTTTCTCTTAAAGAGAAATATACCTAATAATTAAAATGGCAAGTTGTTTAATAGTTGCTTCAAAATAAATAAACACATGATGAAAACAAGGGAAATATAAATAAATTAAAATTGCTCACATTTTAACCATATTTGAAGTTTGGTAATAATTATATGCTTTTTTCCTTATACATTAATAAATGGTTTTAAGTTTACAAAATAAAATGTATTAAATCGCTATATGAGGGGAAGGAATCTGATGAAGAGCAGATAGTTCTGAGTCCAACTGTTCCACTCCTCTCATTTACAGGAATGTAAACCACAGGACCTAGATGTAAACCAAGTATAGAGAAGGAATGGAATTCAAGAAACTGAAACTGCATTGCATAACTTCCACTGGAAAAGGATGAAAACCTTCAGCACATGAGACTTGAAGCTCACGTTACCTCTTCTGTGAAGAACATTGTTATTTTGAAGGAATACTTTCTATTATATGTGCTTGAGCACCTCCCTCTTTCACATCTTTCTTGTAGAGGATATTTTTTGTTGTACTGTTTTATTGCCAACACTAAATGCAAAACACTGGAGGGTTAGAAAATCATTTGATCCACCTTTGAATAAATATTAAATAAAGTTCTACATAATCTATATATGCACAAAATGAAATCAGTGTGTCATATTTATACTTTTGTATATCATGGCATCATTCACAGAGCTAAGTAATAGAGATAATATGAGTCCCTCAAAAAGAAAATGTGATATATATATATATATATATATATATATATATATATATATATATATGGTGTGTGTGTGTTGATATGTATGCATAAGAAAGGAAGCTTCTTCCCTTGCTTACCAAATAATATATGAAAGTTTGAAAAATTGATGTTTATCTAATGCTATTCTGCCTGTTCTTAGGCATAATGGAATTTATCAAAACTCATCCCAAGACACCAGGTTTATTATTTCTACTAAAAGCATGTGCTCAGACTATGAATTTGAAGCTTAAAAATAGTACTCCTTTTTAGTAGTAAGGTGTAACTCTTAGTGAGCTGAAGCCGACCACCAGCCTTGAAATCATTTAAAGATAATTTATTGGCATCTATTTCAGGAAACACAGCAATGTTACCAAGATCTAATTGCTCAGAACCATGGTGGATCTACATGTTGCTTGACTCCAAAAAGAGACACATTCTTAGAAGCTGTGCAGAAAAGGAAGTAGAATTAACTAATGATAAAAAGAAGTTATGCTATGGGGAGAAATTATCTACACTGTTTACAAATCAGAATATGGACTTTTTGCTTCATTCACACTGACATTCTAAATAGATGATGCAATATCAAATTTTTCTACTCTTACAAAAGAGAGATGCAAGCAAAACACATTAGGATCTGAAGTTTATTTGCTTCTTTCCTCTGTTAACAGGAGAGGTTTGAAGAGTAATGATGTTCATGCACTGAGGTAGCCCAGTTAGATGAAGCAAACTGTGAGGCACTAACTCAATATGCAGATATGTAGCTACGCAGTGGAGCACTGAGAAAATACTGATGATGCTGTGTCCTGAGGTTAGCATAGTTCCCTCTGATAGATTTCAATGAATTCATGCAAAAAAGAGAAAACCTATGCAAACTCTAATACATGCCACATCTGTAATGCAGAGTTAGCATCTTCAAAAATGTAATTCTAATGGTAAACAGGATGCACTAGAACTC
This sequence comes from Tympanoctomys barrerae, assembly GCA_002564285.1. Lineage (NCBI taxonomy): Eukaryota > Metazoa > Chordata > Mammalia > Rodentia > Octodontidae > Tympanoctomys > Tympanoctomys barrerae. Next base: position 4,126 of record NDGN011325998.1, read on the forward strand.
CATCCCCTAGATTCTGTCTACATTTATTGAATATTCACAGTATTTTTGTTTATTTAAATGTACTTTTAAATCTTCCATTTGGCTGTTCTGTTCTATGACTCACTGAACAAAACCTTCTTTTGGAAGAAGATGACAGAGTGCTACACTGATTGTGATAAAACATAGAGCAGCCCAAAATCAGCTTCATAACTGATATGAAAATGAATAGCACACAAGGTCTGTTTCCCAAGATCTCCAAAGAGTTTTTTTTTTAATAAACCTACTTACTACTTATAGGTGTGTCCCAAGTTATGAGTTAATGATGAAGGATCAGTGAGTTAAATGTTGCCATTTATCAAGAAAAAAATAAAGAGAACAACATTAGGAATTTAAATTGCAATCTTGAAGGTGAGTAGTACATTAAATGCCTACTTGTCTACTTTTTTCAGTATTAACTTACTATTTTTTTAATTTTAATAACTGCTTACAACTCAAATTTTTTATGACCTATAAAACTAACAGGCTTCCAAGTTTATTCAACTTTTAGTAAGTAAATCACTGTGTGAATTTAATTTTATATATTAATTTCTCTATAACTGTTCTCTTTAAAATATTATCATGAGTTTAAACATTTTGTTGAATATTATAATGTCTGTTAGATTGATATATTTTTTATACTGTAGTACCAGGGGAATGGGTTAAGCTTGCTTTTTAGTGTATTAGATAGTGAGAAATATGTAATATGTCCTGTTACAAATTTACCCAACTTTCAGAGATTTATTTTTTCTCATTAAATTTTGTTTTAATGGATCTCAAAATTCTGTGTCAGATTTTTAGTCCAGTTTTTTTCCATTAAAAAGTATTGATTTTAAAAAGTAATAACTTAAAAACTGCCACATACAAAAACAAATGTTCCATAAAACATTATTTCCTTCTGAAAGTGTTATGATGCATTGTTGTCATTAACCAATCTTTCACTATTAAAGTTAAATTGCCAATTGGGAGAAACAGTTCTGAGACCAGTCTTCTACCACTGATTGAGACTGGAGTGGCAGGTGTCAGGGATAATATTTAGCCTTATGAGCTTTCTGGGCAGACTTAATGACCTTTCCAGCTCCAGCAGACTTCTTGTCCACAGCTTGGATGACACCCACAGCTACTGTCTGTCTCATATCGTGAACAACAAAATGACCCAGAGGTGGGTAGTGAGAGAAGCTCTCCACACATATGGGCTTGCCTGGAACCATGTCAACAATGGCAGGATCACCAGATTTCAAAATCTTGTGCCCATCTTCCAGCTTCTTACCAGACTGGTGATCAATTCTTTTTTGTTGTTGTTGTTGTTTGTTTGTTTGTTTTATTTTTTTTTTCCAGCTTGGCAGACTTTCAAGCAATGTGAGCTGTAGGACAATGTAGGACAAGAGCATATCCAGCTCTGATCTGGCTGGGATGATTCAGGATAATCACCTGAGCAGTGAAACCAGCTGCTTTCATTGGTGGGTCATTTTTGCTGTCACCGGCAACTTCGCCATGCCGGACATCTTTGACAAACATGCTCTTGATGTTGAAGACCACATTGTCTCCAGGAAGAGCTTCACTCAAAGCTTCATGGTGCATTTCAACAGACTGAAATTCAGTTGGGACACTGACTGGAGCAAAGTTTATCACCATGCCAGGTTTGAGAAGTCCAGTCTCCACTCAGCCCACAGGGATAGTGCTTATGCCACCACTTTTGCAGACATCCTGGAGAGGCAGCTGCAAAGACTTCTCAGTTGGCTAAGTAGGTGGAAGAATGTAATCCAAAGTTTCAAGCAGTGGCTTCCAGTGGCATTGCCATCTTTATGAGTGACCTTCCATCCTTAGAACCAAGGCTTGTTAACACTTGGCTCCAGCATGTTGTCACCATTCCAACAAGAAAATAGCGCAAAAGCTAGTGTCAGTGTTGTAGCCACTTTTCTTAATGTAGGTGCTGACTTCATGAACAATTTTCTCGTATCTCTTCTGTCTGTAGGGTGGCTTTGTGGAATCCATTTTGTTAACTCCAACAATTAGTTGTTTCTCACCCAGTGTGTAAGCCAGAAGGGCATGCTCATGGTTCTGCCTGTTGTTGGAGATACCAGCTTCGAATTCACCAACACCAGCAGCAACAATCAAGAAAGCACAGTCAGCCTGAAACATAGCTGTAGTCATGTTTTTTGATGAAGTCTGTGTGTCCAGAGGAATCAGTGATGATCACATAATACTTGCTGGTCTCAAATTTCTACAAGGAGATGCCAATGATGATACCATGGCCATGCGCAGCTTTCAGCTTGTCCAGGACCCAGGCATTCTTGAAGGAACGCTTCCCCATCTCAGCAGCCTCCTTCTTGAATTTTTCTATGGTTCTTTTGTCGATGCTCCACATTTGTAGATGAGACGGCCGGTGGTGGTTGACTTGTGGGAGTCAACGTGTCCGATGATGATGATATCAGTGTGAGTCTTTTCCTTTCCCATGTTGGCTTGGATTTAGAAGTGGTTTGCACTACACCTGTGCTCTTACAGCAAACCCACTGTGAAAAAGCCAGAGCAGATTTAATTCAGTTGATAGATGTACTAACAAGTTAAGCACATAATATATTCCTTCATATTTTGGAAATGGCATTCTATTTATTCTATAATATTACTGTGTAAACTGAATACCCCAGAAGATGTAATTTTAGTCATTAGGTAGCCAGCTAGATACTGATAGCACATTTTCTAGTACAAGAACTGAAGATTAATCTGCTTGAAAATACAAATAAGACATGGAAGAAGTCTCAGTGGTGTGAGAAAAGGAGACATAATCTGAAGTGAATTCATAGGCTAGTGTAGCAGAGAGAACCATAGATTTTGTCTTGACTGAGACAGATTCCTTAAGAATTATACAAAACATATAATTCATGGTAAATTCTATATCTCACCAAAATCACTTTAAAATATTGGATAAATACATTTTAATCATATTTATATTCAAAATAGACAATAAAATAATTATCAAAACATGTCCATAATGTAAAAATTTAATAATAAAGATAATTTTTCTTCCTAAAAATGTCTGATGTTAAGATAGTTCTATAGCTGGTTTTTCAAAGTTTATTGAAAAGAATGGTTTGTGCTAATGTTTTTTGGACAAGATTTCATGCCTATATCTTGCACTCTGATTACTACAAACTTAACAATAAACAATGTATTAACTATTGTTATTCTCCGAACAGCCTGATTTGAAATTTTAGATTTTGTTAATTTATACTTTCTCTGTGTAATAAAACAACATTCATTCATCTAGCCATTTACATGTGTTGCAAATTATTTATGATAATATTATTGCAATGTCAATTTTGTTAACATATATAAAGGAGTTTACCATTTTGTTTAACTTCATAAGAACAAATAGAAAATGTGTTCTGTATGGATATTGAAATTATATTACCCAAGATTCCTAATTGTAAACTTGTCCATGCTACATTTCCAAAATAATTTGTCTGCAATAGTACAGTCTTTTTAATTTGTTTTTCTTTTTGGACAGGCTCTTGCTATACTGTTCATGCTGACCTTGTGTTCACTTTTTATCCCAGTCTGGTCTTGAACCTCCTACCTCAACCTCCAGAGTACTGGGATTATAGGACTGTACCACCATGGCTGTGTCTTTTATTTAATTTTGAAGAGAGGAAAGAAAAGAACAAAAAAACAAATAAGGGCAAGGGAGATGTCTCAGTGGAATAAGCACTTCCCTGGCAAATGCAAAGGCCTGAGTTCAATCCCTGGTTCATCCAAAAACAAAACAAAACAAAAACAACAACAACAAAAAATGAACAAAATGATACAGCATTTCAAAACAAAATGATAGGAAATTAACAGCAATTTTTATACCGCATATTGTTATCTTCGAAGTAGTTGCTCAGATTACCAGATACAGGCATGCAAAATTAATTAAACCACACAAACACTAACTATTCCTTTCAATAAACCTAATAGAAATTAGTAGTACAATTACCTCAGCTATCTTGTGTATGTATGCAAATTTCTTCCTCTTCCTTCTGTTCATTTTCCACGTCCCAGTTGTACTTTCCTTTTGAGTAGTTCTTTGCTTTTCACAATACCTATTGTAACTTTTGCATTTTATTTACTCCTTCCATTTCTTACAGTAGGATGATAATACGATGTTTACATATGCAAGTATGTATTTTCTAAGGAATCTCCACATTGACTTTCACTATAGTTTTACCATTCTACACTCCCAAGAGTAGACAGGGGTTACTTTTCCCCACAGCCCCACCAGCATTTGATATTGGTAAGGAGTACAATCTTAGTTGACATAAATATTCTAGACAATATTATCTTTCACAAAAATTAATGTAATATACAATAAGTTGTAGATTGATGTTACTATCAAAGTAGGTCACTGTTTAGAGTGTTACATTTATAAATTGAACAAAGACAAACTTTAAGTTAAACATCTGTGAGAGAAGTGCAGACAGATAGCTCAGTGGTCTAATTGCCTTCCTGGTGAGTATAGGGACCTGGGTTCTATCCCCAGTGCACAAACTATGCTTGCCTTGGGCATGTAGAGCCTGCCACTAAGACCACGTGTTGTGGCCCATGTCTGTAATCTCAGCTCTGAGGAGGCTTAAAATCGGAGAATCATTACAAGTCTGAGCTGTGTTGCCAGGCCTTGTACCAAATATATAAAATTTTAAAAAAAATCTGTGAGAAAAAGCAGTTAGGTAAAATACTATATAGAGAGAGACCTATTTCTCCTTGTGCCAGCCACAGATTATAAAAATATCCAACTTGATGCATTAAGCAAGTACCAAAGCATAGGATATATGTGAAACTTAAAGAGTGAAAATACTTGTTTTATGTCTTTAAGTAGGAAGACCCTTTTCAAGATATTCTATGACCGTCAAGAGTTCTTACAAATTCAAATGCATAGAGTAAACAAGAATAATAGCAAAAGCATTGTTTTTCAATGTCATCTTAGATGAACATGCAAGGAGTTATTTGATATAGAGTTTTAGATTATATGCACATTCCACCGTACTATTATTACTTACAGTGTTCATATGTTATGCAATGCCTTCAGTATTCATTGTTAAGGCAACAGGGTCATGAATTGTACCTTGTAAGGCCTGTAGTCAGTGTCCTTTGGAATTTGTAATTGTTTTTGTTTCCTGAGCTCCCCTATCTCTCCTTTTTTGGGATTGCAAGAGTCCATTATTTCACTGGAGCAACCACACTGAAAAGTGATGTGTGACAAGACTGTGAATGTGGCTGGCTCACATGACCACTGCAGTGGAATGCAAGCTATAGGTTTTGGAACCACTTAAGAAGTATATACACCTAGAGCTCCGTGGGGCATTCAACTTAGTAAACTATCTTGTTTAAAGCCAATGGCATGCCATTATTTTCTCAGAAATAAATAATTCACAAGACCTTCACGTGTTGAAAAAACCATATTTTATGCTTAATAGGAAACTAATAGGTTAACATAATTTATAGTCTAAGAAGTTTGAGCAAGGTGAACAGTCATTTATGCCAAATTTGTAACTAGGAAATCTGCCAAGATATTACTAAAATGATATTAGAATTTAATCTTATTGTCACAATTTTAATTTAGATTACAAAATATCATATATCCAAGCCCCCTCCCAAAGTGATGTGCCCTAATAGTGTTACAGTGTATATTTCTCAACTTCAGAATACTTCACAAAAATACCAGAGGACATAGTCATAAAAATAAAGAAATATTGGCTCATGTTTCTGATAGTTCTGGTTCAAGACTGAGTGGAAGTAGAACTTTTCATTTCAAGCATAGGTGGCAAACTTTCTAAAGCATTCTGCTGTACAACATGATACTAGTCACTAGCATGCAACCTATGAGGTTCCAGATCCCAAAGGTTCTGCTACCTCCCATTAGTGCCACCCCTCAAAGGTCCAAATCATTTTATATGGCCCTTTAAGAAACTCATCCAAGTCCTACGTCTATAACGTACCTGTCTCTGATATATGTCTGCCTATGAATAAAGCTTTGTTACAATACAAAAATTTGAATAGAAAAATGAGTCTTTTAAGTATATTGCATATTTTCAGAAGAATTTTAGACTACTTTTTAGGCTATCAGAGCTCTGAATTTTAAATGCTCTGCTACATCTATTTGAATTCCTTTTGTTTATCTTCCTATCATCAAACACTATCTTTCCATCAATTTAAAATCCTTGAAATTTTCATGTATGTGCATGCATGTGTGTGCGTGTGTGTATGCGTGTGTGTGAGTGTGTGTGTATGTGTGTGTGTGTGTGTGTGTGTGTTACTGTTGTGGCACTGGAGATTGAACCCAGATCTTTCATACGAAGCTACATCATAGCCTTTTATATCTGATTTCCTTTATTTTGATACATGGCCTTAGTAATTGACTAATTTGCTCAGGCTTGGCTTGAATTTTTTTTCATGGTTTTTGTTTACTCTTTTATTTTAAAGAAAAGGAAAATAAACAATAATGCAATGTTATTTGATTTCAAAACAATTCTAGGACAGGGCCAGGGATATGTGCACTGCATAAACACTGGCCTGGCAAGTGCAAGGTCCTGAGTTTAATACCTGGTACAAAGAACAATAAAAATAAAAAATAAAGCCTGTAGGAGAGTAATGAAGGTTAGCACAGTATGTATTTCTATCTTCATGTTTCAAGATATAGGCATGAAAAAATGATCAAACAATATAGCTATCAAACTTGTTGAGCAGCGGCCTCCTTGAGTGTAAAATACAGGCGAACACCTTCTTGCTCAGGCTTCATGTTTTTATTTTGTTTTGATTTCTTCTGAAATAGCATAGGCATAATAAATCATACAAATTGGAAATTGAATTTGAAAACTCGTGAAATATAAAGAACATGATGAATGGATGAAATTCGAAACAATAAAAAGCAATCACGCAAAAGCTTTAGAAACAGCTGCACGAAGGAGGAAGTAATGACAGGTGAGTAGTTTCATGCACACCAATGTAAAATTGTCATTTCTTTTCTGTTTTTCCCAAAATTTACTTGGGAAATGTTTTTCATTTCATTTTTCAGAATAACTCAATATAGAAAGACTTGTTCTTGATGGACAAAGACACTAAATGGCCAAACATACTGAGGGAATGGTGTTTCTTCAGTGAAGAATGGGAAGGACTCGCAATTGTGCTTCTTTATTCAGTTTGCTTTGCATGGAGTTTGAATAATATTCTATTCTGAATTAAAAATAATGTTTTATATAATCATGAAGATAAAATAATTAGCAAACATCAAATGTATCTTTTGGTTGCGATCCAGTGTGACACATTCCCCCAAAAATCATTTACTAAAGATCAAATGGAACAAATTTTTTTTGAAATTATGTGTACGTGCATGCATATCTGAGTGTGTGTGTGCATGCGTGTGTGCATGCATGTGTGTTCCTATGGACACGGCTGGCTGTGAGGAAAAAAATAAATGTTTTTCTTTGGATGGTAAAATAGGAATTTTTGTCTTTAATCTTAGGCAGTCTGCTTTCATTGTTTGGCTCCCAATACTCTAACTGTCCATAGCATATTTTTTGAAGTAATGTGCTTTGAGCTGCATTGATCTAGCTTTCTGTTACAGCTCAGATGAAAGACCAATATTTGGAAGGAAACTTACAAGTTCTGTATTCTTGTGACTTCAATTCTCTACTGTTTAAGGAAAAAAGAACACGAGTCTGTAAGTATATGTAGGATTCCTAAAACAAATATTGTACATCAAGTGAAGAAAGCATACTCATCCTTGCAAAGATACATTTTGTTGTTCAAATTCTCAAGATGAATTTTGGTGAAGAAGAGTTTTAGATAAAATTATGAGATTAAACAACAAAAGTCTATACTTTATGAATATTATATGTTTTGATTTTTCTATATCTTTTCCAATATCAGACAACAAATGGTAACCTAACATGGTTCATACTCTTCAGTAAGAAAATGCCAAAGTAATAAAAATTGACAGAGGAAAGACAGTAGTAAACAATATAGAACTAGGTGCAACTGTTCTTGGACATTGAATGAAATTATTTAGCTCTTAAAGTAATAAAATAATTTCAAAGAAAAATACATTGAAAAATATACTTTGGAATTAATTTGGATGTA
>NDGN011326022.1:0-11540 GCA_002564285.1 Tympanoctomys barrerae
GATCCTGTACCTCAGATTGTAGAACCTTTGTCAGTGTCAGCCATGTGGATGAATCACGGCCAAGGAGTGATGTTTAAATGACAAGAAACAAATGGCAAAAGGAAAATCATTCAGAGCAAACATTTTCAGCAAATGTTCAAGATACGTAGCTGTATCTTTCCTGAGAAGCAAGAACTTCCCTTCCATCATTTTCAACTAAATATGTAAATATTGTATTTTATATTTATGTATAATTATATATAATTTATGCATTTATTATATAATTATATAATAATTTATAAATATTTATTGATTTATGGACCATGCTGAACTAATACTAAATGGAGGTCGTGGTATATGTTTAGCCTTTCTTGGTTTAATAGTTGTGGCTCTTCTCTTTGAAGTGGTTCTGTTTCTAAACTCCTCTTTGGAAGGATTGCCTTTTCTTTCTAGTACTCCTAAACAGTTTCAGACTCAGCATCCCCACTCCTTCAGCTCCATTCTTGAAGGCCACAGAATTTTCCATAGTGTAGGAGATATTTCTCCAGTTTACTGTTTCTTTGCCATTTTACTGTTGCGCATTAGTGTTGCCTTCCCACAATTTCCATCAAGAAAAGCAATCTACTTCCCTTTCTTTAACCTAGAAAAAGGAAATAGTTATACAGAGAAGTGGCAAAAAGATCTTTAGTGGCTCCTTGAAGAGATCAAAGTTGGAATTTTGGTTCTACTACTTACTAGCTGTGTGACTTTTGGCAGGTCATAGAAACTCCCTAGGAATTAGTCTCCTCTGCGTTAAGGTTACAAAAAACCTCCAGCTCAGTGCCCCACACTTAGTCCATACACAATAAATACTGTGTCTTAGTTCCCCCATCCTTGCCCTCCTTTCCCACATTTGCTCTGGTATCCTTTCTCTTAATTCTGTTTAGCATTTCCATCTCTTCCTTACTTTTTACAATGAACAACACCATCCTTATTGTGTTTCTATGATGCAACTTACAACTGTGTTATGTCTAATAAATCAGTTGTCAGAACTAAGCTTGTGGCTTTTCTAAAAATCTACATTTATGCATAATAGTTGAATATTCCCAGGCTAGACCTAAAATAACTTAGCTCACCACATATCATACATTTTCAATGAAGAAAAAGAAAGGAGAAAATGACATTATCTTAATAGTAAGCATAGCAAAACTTACTGCAAAGGAGAGTCCTATTTTATTTTTTCTGGGTAGCTGCTCATAATCAAAAGGAGGTTAAATTAAATTAGAAAATGAGGAGACAAGGGTGGAAGCATTGATAGAGGCTATGACGTTGAGTTCAGGGTGCTTTTAAGGACGTTAGAGTTGCTGGTTTGGATTCTTTATTAGCTTTAATTTACTTCAAAATACATGGCGTTCCCTCTGTCTTGATGCAGGTGTAAATCCCTGGCACCAGTCTTGCAGTTATCAGCCATGATTAGGATTGTTTTTGGCTCTAAAATGGAACAAAGCAAGGAGGAGAAAGTCAAGGGAAAGGAAAGGAAAATTTTCTCCTGAGGTACTCTGGAAAGAACTTGAATTAAGAAGTGAGGGAAAAAGGACCCAGATACTATGAATGCTGTGTAAAAAGTTTATAGTGAACAGTGGTGTTAAGGAGGGATACAGATACAATGTACGACTTCTTCCTTTGATGGAGAACAAAGATTGAAGTAGAAAAAGAGAAATCAAGGTATGTGGGAGAGTGAGTGCTCCTGAGTTTTAGGGGCAAGGTACAGCAATCTTGGGATAGATCAGAGGTGAGATTCTTGCAGCCAAGTTAGGTTTGATTATTTATTATTGACTGTTAGTGTCCCAGAAGTGCATATTAGGTGTGTCTCTATAGTTCTATCCTTATAGAATAGGCAAAAGCAATCTGATGAAACTTACTATGCAAGATAAAATTAGCCTAAGGGAGATAAATGTAAGTGTGGCTTCTGGAAGGTATTAGTTGGTTAGAACTCAAAACAGTAAGGCAGCAACTATTTGAGGGTTTGAAGAAATTTTTAGGGCAATGTATTAGCTATCCATTGATGTAAAACAATTCTAAAACATAATGCCTTTATTTTTTATTTTTATTTTTTGTAGTGTTACCAGGGATTGAACTCAGAACCCTGTGCTTGCCAGGCAGGCACTTATTCTACTGAGCTATCTCCCCAGCCCCATAATACCTTTAAACAACACATTTATTGTAGTGTATAGGTCACAGTGTGAGTCAGGAATCCAGGCACAGCTTGCTGGTCTCTTAATTCATGGTCTGTTGTGAGGCTGTGGTTGGGGTCTCATACTGGGATCTCACTGAAGATTTTACTGGAGATGGACCCACTTTTAAATTGACTGACATGTTGTTGGAAGTACATTGGGGGGTTTGAATTAAGTACTTTTGTTCCTTGCTTTGAAGGCCCCTCTAACATTGCAGCTTAATTCATTAAAGCTAATGAGAGACAGAGAGAAAGTGAGATGGAATTTGCAGTGTCATGTGGCCTAATCACAGAAGTAGTACCTTATCACCTTTGCCAAGTGCCATAGTAAAGAAGCAGGTCACTAGGCCAATGTACACTCCAGGAAAGAGGGTCATTGAAAGCTATATCAAGGTCTCCTTGTCACAGTTAGTACTGAGGTAAGGACTAAGGGGATCAAGGGAGCTTGAAGTCAATGCTGTGCTTTCTGGTTCCACCTATGCTTCTTTATCCAGCTTGCCATTTGCCTCCAGTCCTGAAAGATGTGCTTTCTGCTTTCTGTCCTCATGTTACTCATTTGCTCTGACCAACACAGCATCTTCACAGCTGTTCTTCATTAAAGATCTTCAAACTGAATATAAAACACACAGAGAAAAAAAGAAAAAGAAAAAGAAAGTGATGAGGAAGAAGAGCAGAGTTCAAAATACTAAGTATTTCTATGGAAAGAAAATTTTAGGCTGAATTGTGACTTCCCCAAATTCTTATGGTAAGGTCCTGACCTCTAGTACCTTAGAACATAACCATATTTAGAGATAAGGCCCTTCAAGAGGTGATTAAAGGCCAGCAAGATAGCTCAGTGGAATAAATGTTTGCCTGGAAAGTACAAGGTCCTGAGTTTGATCCCTGGTACTCCCTCAAAAAAATATGCATAATTGGTGATTAAGTAAAAATAAAGTCTTTTGGGATGAACCCTAATCCTATTTGATTTATCACATTATAAAAAGCAGTGAGTAGGACTCCAGGAGAGATGTTTTAAGCTCTTGCACAAAGGATTACCACTTGAGGAAGCAGTAAGAGAGAAGCCGTTTGTAAGCCAAGGTGAGGCCTCAGAGGAAAACAACTTTAGGTGCACCTTGGTCATGGGCTTCCAACCTCTAGAGCCATGAGAAAATAAACTGCGGTTGTTTGTGGCACTCAGTCTGTGGTATTTCATTATGGTAGTCCCTGCTAACTGGTACACAGAGAACTTCATTTTAAGATGTTCATTAGTTATATATAGATTTAATAATTGCCTTCATTCCAAGAACTGTGTAGGGGAAGAACTAGGGATTTAAACTATGGACCCACTCCTCTAGGATCTTACCACATGTAGGTCAATCAGGATTCAAACAAATCCAAATGTCGTGATGAATGCCACAGTCACCACATGCATGTGCTAGGGGAACAGAGGAAGTGGCAGATGTATACTGAGGGAATGGTGGAGACACCTGAGCTGCTGCTTAGAGGTGGGAAGGGATTATCAGGGGAGTAGATGAAAAGATGCCTGGAAAGAGCAGTGTGAATGCTTGGGCTCTAGATTCAGATGGATCTGTATTTTATTCCAGCATTATTCACTTACAACTCTTTGATCTTGACCAAGTTAACCTCTCTGTGCCTTAGTGTCACTTCATCTTCAAAGTGAAGTTAATTATAGTGTTGCCTCATAAATTTATTGTAAGGATTTGGTGAATTAATATAGGTAAAAAGCTTAGGGGAATGTAAATACTATGTAATTATTAGGTATTATAATGGCTTTTAAAATCCAAACCCTATAATATTATTCCTTGAGATTAAATTCCTCAGTGACCCTCTAGTGATTCTGTGAAATAAGTTCCAAATTCTTAGCATAGCCCTTCCTGGCTATCCAGCCTCTCCTGTATTCCAGCCCTGTAAAAAGATAGCAGAACTTGCCTATACTACCTCCCATCTAGCTGCCTCCCCAGTTTGTTTGTTTATTTGTTTATTTATTTATTTTTGAGACAAGGTCTTGCTGTGTAGTTCAGGCTGGTCTTCAGTTCACTATGTAGCTCAGGCTGGCCTTGAACTCAGAGTCATCCTCTTCCCTCCTTCCTGAGTGGAGTGCTGAAATTACAGGCCTGTGTCACCACACCTGGCCTACCTCCCCATTTCTGAGGAAAAGCTGGGAATTACAAAATGTTACAGATCCTTTTGAAGCCTTCATGGACCCTCCTACTTCTATTCTGCAGCTATTTCATTTGGATTTCAGTGCACTTACATTTATATTTCAGTTCTGTTGCCACAACGGACCAGAGAGACCTTCAAGGCTAGAACTATGTACCCCTGACGAATTTGTATCGTTAGCATCTGACACATACTAGGCACCCCATAAGTGTTTGCTGAATAAAGGAATGAATGCATAGTAATCTGTATATAGTGTTAGTGTCTGAGATGTGCATCTGAGTGGGAATGAGCCAGAAAAACAGGACTTTGAAGGGAGCAGATCTGTATAAATGCATTTAAATGACAAGGAGGGGCTAGCTGGGTATAGCTAGCAACCATCTTCATTTTCCCATTTACGGAGATTTTCAAGATGCTTCATTGTGCTACCCACAACTTGACTCATGCTAAGGCCAAAGCTTATCCTATTTATCCTGCTTACTTTAGGCTCTTGCATATCTTTCCCTTTCTTGTTGAAAAAGAGACCCATTTGAGCTTCATTTATTCTGCCACCTCTGTATTTCTCATAAAGCTCCAATTAAAGTTCCTCATTGTGGAGCTCTGTGCTGCATCCTTTTGATTATGATCCATCCAGGTTGAGGGCAGGTCTTTCTGGTGTAGGGTGACTAGCAACCCTTATAATACCTCATGTTTACATAATAGTTATAATCCTACAGTGTTTGTTTCTTCTTGTTCCTCCAGTCACCCTCACCTCTACAGCTGGGGCATAGGCAGCACTGACTGCCTTTTGTCTTGCTCTGGGGAGCTGCCTTATAAACTCACACAGCAAGACAATGAGAGGGAGAAGAGGATCTGCAGAAGTCTAGGGGAATCCAAGGACCAAGTGTGAGTGCCTTGCTCAGCAAATGCCCCTTCTGTGTACCCAACTATGCTGCCACCATTTTGCTGTCAGGCCTCTTGTACACTTGCTGTGACTTGGTATATAAACAGGTTCAGATGCTGGCTGCTAGGTGATGGAGGCAGACCTATGGGATCTGCACCTGAGCCACGGAAATTACACACTGAGTCAGGTTAGGAATGGCAGAGTCAGAATCTTTCCTCATTATAGTCATACTTGGGTCATAGTCTAGAATTTAATTACCTGGCTTAAGGGCCAGCTTGTTTACTATGGCTGCCTCATCAGCAGAAAAAACAGTATCCAGTGGAGAATATTCCTACAAACCTGAGGAAAATCTCCTAAAGAGCTTTGAAGGTCTCCTTTGAGCAATAGCAATAGAAGTACAGCACTCATGGGTATTTTGGACACTTGATCACCTGAAGAATATTTGCCACAGTAAAGCACATGGATTCTGGAGGCAGACTTCCTGGGTTCAATTTGATATTTGCTTTGTTTTGAATGTGTCTCTGAAAAGCTCATGTCTTGGTAACCCAATTTCCAAATTCATATGTTAATAATTGGAGAAGGGACCTTTGGGAACTTCAGTATTAGGGATAGTTGTGGTCATAGAAATGATCCCCATGACGGGATTAGTGTATTGTCAGAGGGAGAGACTTGAGCAAGCATACTTGCTCTGTCTGGCACTGTGCCACTGTGCCACATTCTGACATAACTGAAGGCCCACATGAAATGATGGTCTCATGCTTTTGGATTTCCCAGCCTCTGGCACTGTAAGCCAACTAAATCTGTTTTTAATAAATAACCCAGTTTGTGCTATTTTGTTATAGCAACAGAAAATAGACTAAGATGGTTCTATTACTTCCTTTCTCTGTTGCTCACTCAGTGTTCCCGGTTATGATATGGAGGTAAAAGCTGTACTATGTACCATAGGACTGTAGTGAAGTTTGAATGAGCTAATTTTCTGAACTATGCTCAGAAAACAAGTTAGTCATGTTGTTATGACAAAGTCTTATTTAGGGCTGGGAAGATAGCTCAGCAGCTTAAGTGCCTGCCTGACAAGTGCAAGGTCCTGAGTTTGATTCCCGGTAACCCCCACCCCCAGTCTTATTTGTCTAGGAGGAGACACTTCACTGTCTCTTATATGTTTAGGAGAAGAGACCATGTGTTACACCACACAGTCTACATCGTGTCCAAACAGAGCCTGTTGCAAGTGGTGTGAAGATCTGTGATAACATCCTGTAGAAAGTGTCCATTCAGCCTGAGCTGAGTTTAATAAATTTGTTCCTTTTTCCCAAAAAATAAAAAGTCCTCTGGAAGTTTCCTTAGTGAATTTCTGTGCAGCTCAACACCGTCCACATTTTAACCATTAAAGTAACTTATTCTTTTGATCTTAGATTTTTCCCATGAGGTCTTTTCACTCCTTCAAGCCTAAGTGTATGTATTCCTCCTCTATGGGGATTTTATAGCAGAGAGAGTGTCGGGACACTTATTCTCCCAGCCAGAGAGTGTTAGAGAGAGAGAGAAATGATGCTGAATGATGCTTTCAAGAGTTGACTGCTGATTTATTTTAAAGATTAATTTTAATGATGTGGCTGCATTTTCCACAGCTTGTATTGGTAGCGGGGGGAGGATATTTTTCTGAAAGACATAGCAATTAGGACCTAGGATTTGTGGATCATGCTGTCTTTAAAGGAATTACTGCTTTTTGGGAATAAACTGAGGCTCTTTAGCACTCTTTTCTCTATCCTTTAAAGATATAAATATGTTCTACTTGGAGGTGCCCAGGTAACTCTAATGTTAAGGTGTACTCTCAAGAGCTGAGTGAGAGAAAAACAGGATGTCCACATTAGGTCTGCTCAATTTGGCATTTATTTTTATTTTTTTTAATTTGTTATCTATATGGAGGTTTCTGCAGTATGCACACCGCCCTCTTGATATAGGGGCTAAGAGGGAAAGGTGCAGCAGCTTTGCACTGTGCTCAATGACATAAGTCCCCAAGCCTCTAGTATAGAATTGTCTTCACCCAGGCTTCAGCTATTCTGGAAACTAGGTGCTAGGGGCAGAGTGGAGGTGGGTCACAAGTGACACAGTAATAAGGCAGTTGCCTCTGAAGATATCTTTAGTAAGCCATGTAGATTGATGGATAGGTAAGCTGTAGAAAGGTTTCTTGGCCTATCAAGGTGGAGTGTAAAAAGAGGTCCATTGAGTCTATACCATGGGGAACATTTTATTGTAAGTAGTTATTAGAGAATTACAAGAGTTTTTAAGATTTTTTTATTTGGAAGGGAGAAGAGCAAAATGAATTTGTTGAAGGGTGATAGGATTGGAACAAAGAAATATTAGGGAAAAATCCTTAATACATAGTTTTTACCTGTTTGACTGGAGGTCTTCAACCCTGACTGCAAATAGAATCCTCTGCAAAAAAATTTAAAGCTACTGAATATGAAGCAGATGTCTGCAAACAAGCAGGCAAACAAACCAACCAGTCATGCATGGGTCCCACTCCAGGACAATTAGGAGGCGAAAGTCTGAGCATATTTTCATATGTAGTCAAGGTTGACTCACAAGTTTTAGAACAATTTCAGCATACTCAGGATCACCTGGGGGCATTTAAAAAATGTAGACTGTTGGGTCTCATTCTAGAGATTCTGATTTAGTAGGTGTAGGGTTGGTAGGGGAATCTACAAGTTCTAAAGTGCTCCCCCAATAGCTAATATTCTGCAGTGGTATTGCTGGTCAGAGGGTCTGGACAGTCTAATTGGCAAGAAAATAGTCATGAGGGGCTAAGGGTGATAGAGGAGAAAAGCTCTATAGAGAAAAAGACATTTCTGAGAAGATTTCCTTTCAGAGCAAAAGCTGTTGTAGTTAATATCATTATCCCCTCGGCATGGCTGGTTTTGACAGAAATTGGTGTCTAGCACTTGAGTTAGTCACTTAATTACATTTACCTTCAGATTCTCTTGGACTGTGCCAGCATGGGCAATGAGTCTTGTAATTGAGAAAAGGAAGTACTTTGGACAAGGGGAATAGAGCAGCTGGAGCCTGTTTCAAAGGAGAGGAGTGTGTTTTTTATCATATGGTGTCAAAAGCTGTGGAATGTTAAGGTCTGAGATTTTACCTGTGTACAAGCTAACAAGTTAACAAGTTAACCTGAGAGTTCTATGGATGCAGACAAAAGATGTGAGATTCCTGGGTCAACAACAAGGTCTTTAGCTGATCACGGCAAGCAGACAGCATTGGTTTCAGCATAGTCATGCTGATTCCTCTTTCCTCAAAGTCCTGCATGGGCTATGGATAAGCCTCAAGGTAGATGCTGCATGTTCAGTGGATTTTTGTCACAAGTGAGGAACTCGAGTCTTAGGATACTCTAGTCTGTTAAGGGGCTGCTAGGAAATAGATATAGATATATACCTATATCTTCCAAGGTTATTCACTATCAGAACATCCTTAAAATGATAACCTGGAACAAAAGTTGCCAGGATCTCTGCTTATAAGAGGTACAGAAATGTGAGAGGCCATAGAGACTTGCCTTCCAACACCTAACTCGTAAACTCTCACACAAATGGGAGCTATTTTGGATTTCTCACCATGGATAATGTACATCAAGAAAACCTGAACATACTAGTTAGCTTTGGCATGGAATGGAGGAGGATTCCATGGCACTAACCAAGTGCCCATAATTGTTGAAGTGTGGAAATATTATTATAGATGATGTCCTCTTGTGCCCTCCAAGCTTGCAGTAGATTCCATGAGTTTTAGAAAAGCAAGATGGAGCCAAAGGTAGCAGTGTTTTTCCCTGTGACCTCCTAATTCTTGATGCTGAAAAGTCAGATAGGCAAGATTGCATAAAAAGCAACATACAAGCAGTAACATGTATAATGAACTTAAAAAACCAGAGCTTTACAGTTTGCAAAGTACTTTCCCAAATTACTACATTTTCTATGTTTTGTGCATATAGCACTGAGGAAATGTAGGGAATGAGATTCATTAGAACCAAGTCAGATTCTACTTATACCAAGGAGCAACTTCTGAATAGGGTTGGAAGGTATTAAAGGGCTTGGATGAAGAAGAAGAAGGAAGAGGAGGAGGGGGGAGGGGGAGGGGAAGGAAAGTGGAAGGTAGACAGTCAAAGGCGTGCGAAAGGGCAGAAGCTGAGACCTATAGGAGTTTCAAGTGTTTAATCTTCCTACTCCTCCTCTGAGCCTTTCCCAGGCTTCTGACTTTCTCCAAGGAGGTGTATCATCACTTATCAAGACCTTACCTGTCTCCCTTTTCACTCTTGCCAACCCTGTCATTCATCTGTGGGCAGGTTACTTGGAGCACAGACCAACTTGAGGCTGAGATTCACCAGATCACTTCTGAAGACTGCAAACTCTGGTCATGCATTCCATTTTTCTGTTGCTAAGCCCAAAATATGGTGGTATAAAATGATGCCATTTTACTAGGCTCATGAATTTATGGGTCAAGAATTCAGGAAGAAGCTGGGTGTGGTGGCACATGCCTATAATTCCAGCACCATGGGAGGCCGAGGCAAGAGGATAGCAAGTTCACATTTCACATGGGAGACTTAGTGAGACCCTGTCTCAAAATAGAAAGGGAGGAAAGGTTGAGAATGTAGTTCAGTATGAGGCCCTATGTTCAATTCCTAATAGCACAAAAAGAATTCAGACAGAATATAGTGGAGGTGGGCCATCTCTACTCTGTAATGCCTGGGACCTCCTTGGGTACCCTAGACTTTTGATTTTAAAGGAAGAAAGGTTTATTTTGGCTCACAGTTGGTAGAGGTTTTGGTTTATAATTGACTGGCTCCAAGGCAGGGTAGTATGGCAGAAGAGCATGGCAGTAGCAATAAGGAACAAGTCTCTTTCTGTTCATAAGCTTACCTGAATCTTACCCAGGCTATCTGCCCTTTGGGCAGGTAGGATTCACACCTTTAATTCTAGTGTTGTATCATATTTTAGTAGTTCTAGTATTGAATCAATCCCAGCATCACATTCTTGATCTCAAAAGCACAAATCTTAGAACCAGCTACCTCAGAAAAGCCCCAGCTTTTCTTCATGAGGCTTTGAGGGGGACATCTGGACACAAGCATAACATTCTGTCCCTGGCCCCTTGAAGACTCATGTAAATAAAGTGAAAGGCATTTAGTGAAAGGCATTCAGTTTAACTCCAAGAGTTTCCAATGTCCTACCAGCATCATGGCAAAGTCCAAGTCCAAACTCCCCTGAGATTTAAGGTAAACTCTTATCTGCAAGCCCCTGTACAAATGAAAAGAAACTTAAACACTTTTAACATTCAGTTGTATAAGATGGACATTTCCATTCCCAAAGATACAAAGAGAGGGATAGAAAAGAAAAAAGAACAAAGCAAGCTCACAATCCAGTAGGGCAGACAATAATTCCTGGAGTTCCGTATTCAGCTTCTGAGGTAATTAGTGGCAAGATGTGAACTCCAAAGAGTTTGGGTGGCTCTGCCTCTTTGGTACTGCTAGTGGTCATAGTTCTCATTGCTTTTTTCTTGGGCTGGCTCTGCTTCCTCCTTGCAGTTTTCCCCAGATGACCCACATTCCTGGCTTCTCAAATCTCTACTGCACCTTTGGCTTCACACTCATAGTTCAAACACTGTTCTCTTCTGGGCACACTGCCTGGCCTCCCAGGCCTTCTGGATTCTGAGGGAAGCCTCTCCAATCCTACAACTCTTGCATTCTGCATGAAACTAAAACCAGCACCACATGGATGATGCCAGGGTCTGCCACCAACTGGAATAGTAGCTAGACTTCCTTCTCTCTTGGCTGTAGGGATTGAATGCCTGGGTCACAGGGCATTCTGAACCCAATCCTGAGGAACACATTCTTTAGAATATGGTGCTGCTATGATTCTGGAACATTCAAACTGTTCACTCAAATTTTTTTTTCAAGCCATGATCATTTAATTCAGATCACAGAATTTGAGATGCACACCTAGAGTATAACCTTCTTATATTATTTAACTGCAAATAAAGTTTTTTTTTCAGGGCATCAGCACAACTAACTTGGAATTATCTAAATAAACATCTAACAATTCTTAAAGTATTATAAATAGAGTACATTGAGAATAAACTTAGACACATTTCAATCACAAGCATGCAAAACTGTTTGAGTGAAAGTGAAGATAGAGTTTCAGATCTTGAAGATGCTGTCACAGCTAGTGAAAAGGTAAGAAAAGATCTCTTAACAACTAGGATGCAGGAAAAAATAATCCATCACCTGCAAGATGAGGCAAAGATGAACAACGTGAGACTAATAGGCATCAATGA
>NDGN011326025.1:0-10266 GCA_002564285.1 Tympanoctomys barrerae
GAGAAGGAGAAGGAGAAGGAGAAGGAGAAGGAGAAGGAGAAGGAGAAGGAGAAGGAGAAGTTAAATATAAACCTAACATACAACGCTTTAACTTAACTTCTTGAAATTTACCTTAGAAAAAAGGAAAATATGTACATGCAGAACTATATATGTGTATTCTTACTGACATTATTTGTAGTAGCCAAAAGCTAGAAACAACCTGTACATCCACCACTGCTGAATACATTAATGACGAATATGTAGACTAAGTAGAACTCCACTGGGCAATAAATGAAACCTCTGATGCAAATCTTCAAAACAATAAAACTCAAAACAACGCGCTAAGCAGGAAAATCCAGAAACAAAAGTCTAGATATACTGTTTATCTTAGCACTTCATTTGCCGCTGAGCCACAACACCCGAAACCAACAAGGAGGCAGGTTTATTTGGCTCACAGTTTTAGGAGTCTCGTTCCTTGCGAAGTCGGCTGGCTTCAAGCAGAAGTGGTTAAGTGGAGGATAGCAGCTCGCTCATACATCCAGGAAGCAAAGAGAGAAAGGAGGGCCCAGGAATGGAGATGCACCCTTTCAGATCCACGTCCAGTGACCCAGCTCTTGATGGGACCCCACCTATTAATATCTCATCTATATATCCTCAATAACTCACTTACCTTTCAAATGCCTTCCTGTGAGTCCATGAGATCTTTGGGGGATGTCAATGATCTCAATCATAACAGCATATGGCTCTTTAATAAGGCACATCCAGTATAGCCAAATTTACTCCCAACAAAAGCAGAACAGGTATTTCTGGGAATGAAAGCAAGGAATGAAAGTAAGGCTCAGCTTTAAAAGAGGACAAAAATTTGGTGAAGAGACAGAAATGCCTCAAACCTGGGTTTGATGATTATATCATAACTTCACAAATTTACTAAAACATATCATGAAAGTTCATATTTATTATAGGTGAATTCTACATTAGGCAAATTAGATTTTCATAAAAAAAATTAAACACCAGAAAAATCTATGTGTGAAATATAAGTTTTACTATAAGAACTCTCATGGAACATCATACAAAATTTATCAACTCAGTTTTCTGCCCTGGAGTTCTAACAAATCTTTATCCTCAACAATTTCTTAATTAAGAAAATAGCAGAATGGTAATTGCGACTATATTGAGGAGCCCAGAGAATAAGTAGGACAATTAGTAGGTGTAAGAGATAATAGGGAGACATTCTTCCAAAGAATAATGGTTGGAGAAAGGAGAAATGAAAGGAAAAAAATATATGCAGCTATTTTCTCTTAGTTCATTGAAAAGAAAGTTTTATACTAATACTGTATAGACAAGATATCATGCCTATATTTTCTACTGTCAAAAACTCCTAGGAAGACAATAATACAAAATACATCAACTATGTAACTGTTCTAGTAACCTGTTTTGAAATTCAGTTTCATTGTTACATTTAACTTTTTTTTTTTTTGCTAAGGAAAGAACAAGAATGAGGGAAAGGAGAAAAGAAGGTAGGGAAGTTTTATACACATACACACACACACACACACACACACACACAAGATAGCTAAGAGAACTGTACTACTAATTTCTACTAGTTAATTGAAAAGAACAGTTAATATTTAATTGATCAATCTGGCATATTTATATCTGATAAACTGAGCAGATTCTTCAATATGCACTATAACAACAATTGTTAGTTTCCTATTATCTTGTTTTGAAATTCTGTATCATGGTTACTAGTTTTTCTCTTTGTTTGTTTGCTTTTGCAGGATCTCACTACACAACTCAAACTTGTAGTGGTCCTTATGTTTTCAGTCTCTTCAGCGCTGGGATTACAGTAGTGTACCACGACATCCAGTCTCAGTGGCCAGTTCAGCATGCTCAGGGTAAGGGCCAGCATGGCACATGGTGCCGGAGATCAAACCCCAGCCCTGTTCTTGCCTAAGCAGGTGCTTAGCTAACTGAGCTATCTCACCAGGCCCTACTACTTTGTTTTGACTATATCTTTGTTTTTATTTTTTTCTCTTTAAAATAAAAAAGTACAATAGTTTGTACCGCCTAGTTTACAAATAAAACTACCTTTAATTTGTTCTCAGTTTTATCCTAAAGTTTAATGCAATAATTAAAACCCATAATGAATAAACTAGCAAAGATAAAAAATCTAACTTAATTTTAAATTTTAAATAATTAATATGCATTTCTCTGATCAACTAATTGCTTCTGAATTATTTGTTAAAGCAAACATACACAGGAAGACAGATTGACAGAGGCCTTCTTTGAAGTTTGGCTCCCAAATCAAACACGTTCCTGCCGCGTCTTCAGCACTTCTACCTGGACCTCTCCACCCTGCTCCACTTCAGGAGGAGCACTTTCTCCATGATCACTAAAGTTGTCCAGAGGCATTTACAATGTAATGACAGAATCTGGATTTTGTTTCTGTAGCTGAATCCCTGGTTATACACCAGGCTACACATATATGTCTTAAAATATTTTTAAATATCATCTTATGCTCCCTAATGCAAGTTTCAGGTTTTCTTTTCTTAACTATAAATTCCTAAAATGAAATTGGAGAGACCGTGGTCTGTAACTCCCTACAGTCTTTTGGTCTAACAACAAGTTGACCCAAATTATCTACATCTATAATTATAGATATATCTGTAATTATCTCGTGTCTTGTTCTTCAAAGCTGGAAACAATACTAATTTTGAAATTGCAAAAGATATCTATAATATAGATATCCTATTCCAAAGGCTATGTTGCTTACTATGGATAGGACCAAGTGTATGGTCAATCAGCTCCTTCAAATTAAAAAAAAAAAAAAGATTTTTTGATCAAAATCATTTTATTTGCTTTAGACAACATCTCACAGGAAGCTCTAATTTTAAGAAGGAAAAACCTGAGTTTCCTCCTAAAATTGTTTTGCTATAATCAATTAAGGCAGCTTGGTGTGGCACAATGTTTGATTCTTCCATTGAATGATGGACTCACACATCCTCTTGTTTTTTCTTCTAATGAAAAAATTAAACTACATTTACTGAGTGATCCATGGAAAGTAGCCAGGTCTCCAACACTTGCAAATTATTGCAAAAATAATTTTTATTGTGCTTCATCGCATCCTCTTTTCACAAGCCATAAATTCAGAAGTCTTGATATTTTCATGTTTATCTTGTTCCTTCTTGCCTTCAAGGTTGATCTAAACCAGTAACGGTGAACCTAGGAGGTGTTTGCCAATGCCAGCTATTTGTTGCCACTGAAAACTCTAAAACATTTACCATCATTGGCCTAAATTTTTATCTTTGAATGGTGTGCATCAACTGTAATTCTAGCTGTTTTAGATAATAGTTTCCCATTGATTTTCAACAATGGACATAAAATAGTAAGTCAAAACTCAGTGTATTCCTGAATTCCAGAAATACTCTTCCTCACTAATACTAGTGGGGGAAAAAATCTAACTTTCTCTTTACAGTCAAAATTAATTATCTCAGATGACTGCGTGTTTGTTTACCAGGCTGAACAGTCCATAGTGGTCAATGCAAGTTAATGGGACCATTTCTATATTCTCTGGTAGAAGCATTCCTCCGCTGGGAACAAAATCTCCAGTGGAGCTCAAATTTTTGAAAAAAGAGTGTGAGCTGAACTCTATGGATCACAGTGAAAGGATTCAGAGTTCAGTCTAATTTCCACGCTTTGATTCCACAAACTATGAATGCTGGCTTTGGGAGAAATAAAGCCATGTATTAGAAGCTGATATAGAACACATACTGTATCCTAGAGAAAATTATTGACCCACAAGCTGTTACCTCCCAGCAACACTCAAAGAGAGCTTCAAACAGCCACTCGGCTGCTTTCTCAGCCCCGCAGACTCAAAGTGAGGGAATACAAGTGAACAACGAATTTCTTGTACACAAGCCCACCTCTGGACTTCATTTGCCACAAAATGAGCTTGAGCTCCTTGGTCAGAAGTACTGCTCAGTAGAATGTCAGGACTATTGATGAGATATTTATTAATTTCAGGAAAATTAGTCTGTCAGAGTATTGTTGGAAGAAAAAGTGAATCCGTGTCCATTGTAAAAATGCACTCTGATAAGCGTAGACACTATTTCCTCACATATAAATGGTCCTGTGTATCCAACTTGCCACCAGACAACTAATTGGTAAATGCTCTCAGGAGAGGGTGGCATATTAGAGGCTATGCTGTCTCCACTGCTGGCAGGTTAGAGGTTCAACAGTGTCTGGAGCCCGGAAGGTCCTTAGAAAATGGAAATCTATTTTCAAGCCCATGTATAATCTCCATTCAGGTCACTATGGTTACTTTGTTCAGGTCCTTAGGCAAAACGGGGACTGGTAAGCATAAGAGATTGACTTATGTCCAGAAGACAGATCATCTTTTCTAATTATAATTAAGATTTCCTTCTGTACAGATTGCCTTTTGGTGTGGTCCTTCACGTAGACCATGGGCACTTGTTCTGAGAAGGCTATTGATACACTTTGTATCTCCTTTACTCCTGTGTCATTGATTTTTGAACCATGTCTCTTCCAAGTCCCTAATCTCATCAAGACAAATTATTGGCCTACCTTAAAATCATGCAATTATTTACCTCTAACTATCTATTTTTCTAGGGAAAATGATCAATAAGATCCACAAAATTACTTGAAGTCCTCCAACTGGGAAGACTTTGCTGTCTCCACTGACATTCAGTACCAACCCAAAATGAAGCTAGGGATGCTACTGCCACTGGTTTGGTTGATGTCTGCATATTGTGAAGAACTGTGTTCCCCTGATAAATGGTGATGAGAAAAATCCCTTTACGTTAGCAATATATTTATAAGGAAGAGTGGGCACTGTAGAAATTAGAACCATATCTGAGTACTTGCTTTTACAACTTACTCTTGCCTTCTACATCTGCTAAAGCCCAATCACCCACATATACGTAATTTATGTTTAAAGATGGAGTGCTACTGTGCACTCTCAATATGTCACTATTCTTTTGAGAAATAGCTCTACCATAATCTACCAAGTTATTACAAAATTTTGAGCTTCCTTATATACATTGAGACACCCAGTTTATGATGGGAAGCTCAGGCCCCCTGGTAATTTAGTGGCCCATAGTTTCAGTTTCTTTAAAAAGAAAACAGAACTGTTACCTATAGAGGTTAGTAGTTTGGCTTTCAAAGCTTAGAGGTTAATGTGCTATAATTTACCTATCAGGGCCTGCAAAATTCTCCATATGTCAACCATGTCCATCACTGATATTCAGTTACTTTCAGATCTACTGGATTTACCCAAATAGAAGAACAAATTGCATAGCAGTCTCATCTTCCAATAGAATTTTCTCTTTGGGGGCAAATTTCAATACTAGGAGCTTTTTAAATTATATGGTAAATGGAGCTGAACAGCATGCCTGAAGTGTATGTTGCCTCCAAGGCCAAAAGATACTCCTAGGCATTGAACCTCTTTCTTCATGGGAGAAGAGACTAAATACAGGATGCTGATCTTCACCCTGGAAGAAAATAAATCTGGAGATACTCCAGCCATTAGATACTAAGAAATTTTACTATGGTAAAAGAAAACTAAATTTTGTGGAATTTGTCTTCCACTCCATAGCACAAGGTATATAGTGTTATTATTAACACTATGCCGTGGATGCAGTTTGTCCCCCAAGGGTTCATGAATTGAAAGCTGGATCCCCAGTGTTGCAATGTTGAGTGGTCATAGGATCCTTAACATGTGGAACATAATTAGAAGTCATTAGGTCACACTCAGCATGCCTTATAGGAAATTAAGATAGTTCTTGTGGAACTCCAGTAACTCACTGACATCCTGTCTGCCCCACGACAACTTTCTTCTGTGCATGCACTCGTCATGATGCTGTTCCCAAAGCACCTTCCACAAGAGCTGAGTAGACTCTCAAGAACTACAAACTAGATACATTTCTTTTCTTTATAATATTTTATTAAGAAACAGAATATGTGTTACTACAACTGCTCCTAATATTCTTATCTCATCAAGATGCAATGCCTAAGGCAATGATTTGACGCAGTACCTTGTGGAAGGGGGAGGTGAGCCTGCAGACTACATTATGGCATATAGTAAGAAAGATAAAATATCCCTGAAAAGGAAAATGAAGGTGTATTCCCACCTGGTCAAGCAGAGGTAACCAGTCTATGACAATCTTAATAATAGGTCTACAGAAACACTCATTTGCCATATTAACAACTGCACACCAAGTGCCAGGGTGACGATTGCTTTGTTTCAGTAATAAAGCACACCTGGAATAGAAGCTTCAATTGAAACCACTACCTAATTAAATTTTAGATAACCACTGTACCTCTCAAAAATCTCTATTGTATGCACAGGCCAAAAAGGTGAGTTGGGTGAGGATAAAGCAGGAATAACCTCCACATTTTTCAGGTCTTTAATGAAGTTAATCTCTGCAATGCCCCAGAATGCAATATTATTTGTGATTTACTATTTTGATGGACAGAGTTAAGGTGACATAAACAAGGCTTTCCTTACTTCCGGTAAGATGAAAAGAGGTCAGAAATCCCACATGGGAGTTCTGTCATTTGCTGCATATGACTACGCACTCTCAAACTAAGGAGTAAGTAGGTGAATTCAGAGGTCCACCAGGCCTACTGCTTGAGAGCACAAGTCAAAATCCCATCTCTGATAATGAATTATCATTATGAAGATCAATAGAGTTAGCAGCTGGAAGACCCTAAAAATGTAACTATTTACACTTCACCAATGCACATGTGACATGACTGTGGTCACCTGCTCCCCTTAGGTGACCACAAAGAGCATTTACATTCTGTCCCTTTCTTGCTGTGCAGTAAGGTCCTTGTCCAGAAGGCCCAGCCTCCCTCCATTCAGGCAAGATCTCTGAGTCTAGGAACTTGTGTAAACCAGAGAAGTGATGGCAAGAGGCTCTCAATTACTAAGTTCTAGGGCCTCAGCAGTGCCTCCCAAGGGCACTGTGCCTTCTCTTCATTCTAACTATGGCAAGATGTATGGACACCTGTAGGTGGCTTCAATTACCACCCATCCCTATGGCCAAAGGCCTTACTTCTATCTCCAGTTCAGACTTCTCCCCTGGGGTGAAGATAGTGTGTACTTTAGACTTCTCTCCTGGGGTGAAGATAGTGGACATACTCTACTTCCAATTCAGCTATTCCCTAAACAAATATAAAGTCATTCTGGGGTTCCACGTGAGAGCGAAAGGTTTTACCATCCACTTACCAAAGAGAATCACAATCATAGGAGTCATCTACCTTGTACTCACTCAGTACATCACTGATAGGTGTGGGTTTGATCTCCTAAATATTTCTCAAGTCCACTAATGATCTCCTTTTCTACAAACATCACCCCTCTCAACCTCTCCTTTCCTATTGTGATAAATTCCTATTTCCTTCCAAACTCCACTTTGGTTTTCTTTCATTTTTTGTCTACAGTGCAGGCAGAATTCTTAAAATTATAAGCTCCTCAAAGGCAATATATTTCTGCCTAGTCTATTATTCAGCAAGCATTTATTGCTGCTTTGTTTATAACTGATGATTATTACAGTGGAGAAGTTGTAATAGAAATAATAGTGCTTTGTCCAAAGAATCTTGGAGGAAAAAGTCAATAATAGATTGATTATAGCAAGACACAATGGCATCCACTTCTAGCTCCTTCCAGCTTATAGAAGGCCTCATCACTTGCCACAGACTTTATGTCAATGAGTTCTATAGACAGGTGTTTGGTCCTAAGGTTCATAGAGGATTAGTTGTCTTGAATATTAGAAAAGTGTTCAATATCTTTGGAAATCTGACCCTTCTTTCAGACTGAGAAACCACTATTAACTTAATATTTTGTTGATTTTTGCATCATAATCCTTCTTACCAACACTGACATATATTCTCAGTTTCAGGCCAGAATTTTATCAGATAATTTCGTGTAGCAGGGAAGGATCTTAGTAAAACATAATCTAGATATGTGTTCATAAAAGAAGAAAAAAGTAGAGGAGACATATAGCAGAATTTTGTTTCATTGGTTTTCTAAAATGTTCACTGCGTATGTGCAATGGGTACAAAATGATGTTTTGGTCTAAATATCATGATGAAATTATTCCAGTATCCTACCAGATTGACATACCCATCACCTTTCATACTTGTCTTGTTGTATGTTTATATGTGTGTGATAAAATAATGGAAAATCTCCTCTCAAAATATTTTAATTCTATAATACAATATTATCAATATCATCATTGTTATTGTTGCCCTCATACTATACATTAGGTCGCTAGATTTATTTATTCTATATTATTGTTTGTACCCTCTGATTTATATTTTCCCATCTCTGACCCCTGCTACCACCAATATAGTATTTCTAGGTAAATTTTATTAGATTTTACATACACATGAGGTCATGCAGTATTTTTATGCCTATATATCTCAACTAACATAACACCCTCTAAGTTCATACATATGTTGTCATAAGTAGAAATGTCTCTTATTTAAAGCACATATTTAGCTACATAGATGATGATAGGGAGATAGACAGACAGACAGACAGACAGACAGACAGACAGACAGACAGATAATTCTTTTATCCACTTTTTCATGCATGAACAGTTAGGGCCATGTCTTAACCATTGTAAATAAAGACGTCCCTGAATAACAGTGATTTCAGTCCCTTTGAGTATATACCCAGCAGAGGAATTGCTAGTTCATATGGTAGTCTGATTTTTAATTTTCTGAGAATACTACGTAATGTTTCCAGCAATGGCCATAATGGTATATGCTCCTTCTGATGGCCTATATGGTTCTCCTTTCTTTACATCCTCACCAACATTATTTGTCTTTTTTGATAATAGCCATCATTACAGCTGTGAGGAAATATCTCATCACAATGTATTATCATAATGAGTTTTGATTTTTCATTTTCCTCAGTGGTAGTGATATCATGCCCCTCTTCATGTACCCGGGCTAGTTTTAATTCTTATTTGGAATTTTTCTGCCATTGAATTGTGTGAAAAAACTGTTTTTTTACTGACCTTTTAAATTGTTGATTATTTTCTCTGCTATACAAAAAAATCTTACTTTAATGTAATCTCACTGCTCAATTTTGCTTTTTTTAACCTGAGCTTGTAATGTGGCATTCAAAAGCTCACTGCCAAAGCCAACTCCAAGGGGCTAGCACTCTCTGTCTTCTAATTTCTACAATCTCCAGACTTATATTGAGATCTTTAATATACTCGTGTTGGTTTTGCATATACTCTAAGGATCCCATTTCAGTATTTTGTAGGTGAACATCCAGTTTGTCCAGCATTATTTAATGAGAAGAATATTTCCCCATTGCATCTTCTTGACTGTCTTGTCAAAACTCAGTGAGTGATATATGCTGGATTTGTTTCTAGTTTGCTATGCTTTATTGTTGTATATACCTGCTTTTATGCAAGTATTGTATTGTTTTGATGACTATAGCTTTGTAATATAATTTGATATTACAAATTTTGCTCTTTTAACTTAGATTTCTTTCTCATAATTATTTTGATCATTAGGAGTATTTTGTGGCTGTGCAAACATTTTGAAATTTTTTGTCTGTAAAAAAGGATGGCAGAATTTTCATAAGGAATTTATTGTATCTATCAGTTTGAACAATATGGAAATTTTAATACTACTTATTCTTTCAATCCATGAAAACAGAATTTTTCATTCATTTATGTTTCCTTTAAAATTTTTGACCAATGTTTTATAGCTTTCAATGCACATATCTTTCACTTATTTGGTTAAATTTATTCATGAATATTTTATTCTTTGTTATGTTATCATAAATGCAATTATTTTCTTCACCTATTTTTGGATAAGTTGTAATTAGAGCCAATAAATGCCAATGCCCAAAATTCTCCTAAATAAGAAAATCCCAGAGTCAGACGACCTTGCAGCTGAATTCTACTAACCTCTTAACAAAGTACTAATAACACTTTTGCTTAAACTCTTCCAAAAATCAGAAGTTCAGGGAATACTTCCGAATTTATCTTATAAAGGTACCATCACCCTGATACACAAAAAAGAAAAAAAAAACATTATAAAACAATGAAATTGCAGGCTAATATGTCTGATGAACACTGATGCAACAACCTTCTATAAAACGTTTAGTAAACCAAATTCAGTCAAAGATACATAATCCCTAAACAAAATGTATCTCTGTTGATACAACAATGGGTTTTTTTGCTTATTTATTTATTTAGACATCAGTTATTTTAAAGAAAAAATATAAAAACAATGGCACAAAAT
>NDGN011326063.1:0-11480 GCA_002564285.1 Tympanoctomys barrerae
TTCTCTTAATTCAGTGAGAAGAAAGATTTGTACTAATAGTGTTTGAACAGGATATCACATCTGTATCTTGTACTATGAATAACTGCCACGAAGACAACAATATGCAATGTACTAATTATTGAAACTGTTGTACTAATCCGTTTTGAAACTGTCTCATCACTATTTGTTTCTCAATTAAATTAATAAAAAAAGGCCATTAATAGACTTTAAAAAAAAAAAAAAGACCCAGAGCATAAACCAGAACCACAATTCTCAGAGAGCACAAAGGCTCAATGTTGGGAAAAAGAGCTCAATGACCAAGTTTAAAGTGGTCCTTTGAATGGCTGCTCCTTCTCTGAGAAATCTGCAGGTGTCTTCCTATTTGAATTATAGTATAACTGTACTAAGGCAATAATAATACCAACTTGACTTGGACATAAGTCACATGTGGCCCTGTGTGGTGGTGCTAACCTGTAAAGCCAGCTCTTAGAAGGCTGAGGCAGGAGGACGGCCATGAGTTCAAGGCCAGCCTAGACTACATATTGTGTTCAAAGCCATCCTAGGCACATAGTGAAGTCCATGAGCTGACTCATGTTCCTGGTTAACAAATTTGTTTGGTTCTCTGTCCCTTTGCAGCAGTGACGTGCTCCCACTAGCAGCAGTGGCAGGTTAAGTAAGACATACATTCTCCCAAAGATTAATAATCTTAGAGCATGAATACACTGAAAAAATATCCTTAGACTTCTGATACTTCCACAGTGATATCTCTGGGTGATTCTTCGTGTGTATGAGCATGCCTCCTGATGCTGATGGAATACAAGTTATTAATTAAGTTGGCTGCATAAATAAAGATGTCAGTTATTTAATATGTACTTCATTTTTTGTCTTGATGAACTTAAAATTCTATGCAAACACCATTATTTTCTTTCTCTGCAAACACCATTAAGTATCAAAGAGAGAAACTCCTGAAAACTTCTTTGTTTGGGTTATTTCTCTTTCCTATTTTTCTGTCAGGATTTTACAATTCCAGGACTTAATAGATTTCAGTTTTTATCTCTATAATAGAAATAAAGTTAGTTTGCCCTATCTCACAAAATTGTACAGAGCAAATTGAAAGAAAACCACATACTTTGAAAAGTTCAAAATATTCCACTTAGTTAAAATGAAATTTCCTTTAGTATAGTCACCCTTGCTATTAGAGAAGAAATAATTATTAAAGTTCATTAGTTCACTAAATCACTGTTGACACAAATCAAGTATATTGTGAAAGCCAGAAAAATTTTTGAAAGCCTGACTTCTAAGTCCTTTACTAATGAACATTTAATTGATATGCAAATCATGCACAAAATAATTTCATAAAAATGGTTTTGCTAATTGCTTTCATTTTAATCATAAAAACCCAACCCATCTGGTGCATCAATTTCATCCTTTGTTCCCAAACACTACAAATGAATCCACTACAGGACACAAATCCATCATTATGTAAGCCAGCCCTCTGATCTTGGAACTAAGTGCTTTAAAGACTGTGCTTATTTCCTCAATGATATTAATTATGTAATAGTACTTTTGCCTCCAGAGAACAGGTGCAATGCCGTGGTTTCCTATTTGAACAAATGACTACTTAAAAACCTGCAGAAATTGAAAGAACTTCAACTTGTAAAGCTCTGCAGTAAAAATATATGCAAATCATCACCCCACAAAGAAGGAAACCCTCTCCAAAAGTGGAATTGAGTCATTGACAATATTGTGCCATGCACACTGACAGACTTAGATTATTGTAATTTTTGTCATGTCTCCAAAGACATGTGGCATGTCACAATTTCAAAATTGTAAATAATTTCTTAACCTTTAATCAAGAAAGCAGAAAATTATTCCTCTATCCCACTGGCCCATTTCATTAATAAGAGAAAATCTTTACTTAATGCTTCTCTTTGTTTGGAAATCCAATTACCACTGTAAAATATCATTGAAATTTAGAGCGCTTAAAAAGTATTCTCTTGGAAATTATTTTCATCATATAACCAAGAATACACTACTATGAGTGACTCAGTGGAAATAAATGATTCCCCAGCAAGTTACAATATCCCTTTTTGACTTGGATTGTCAAGGCTGAGAGATGATGGACTGCAATAAAGAAGAGCAGAAGAGCTAGTTTTCACAAAGAAACTGAAATA
Source organism: Tympanoctomys barrerae (assembly GCA_002564285.1). Classification (NCBI taxonomy): domain Eukaryota; kingdom Metazoa; phylum Chordata; class Mammalia; order Rodentia; family Octodontidae; genus Tympanoctomys; species Tympanoctomys barrerae. The sequence continues at coordinate 2,154 of NDGN011326063.1, forward strand.
CTAAACATTCGGATATATGCAAAATTTCTCAAGTCACTGACTAGAAGACAAAATGATTGAAACAGCAACAGCACTGAGCCACTTACAGAATAATGAGATGGCTGCAGTGATATCTAAGGTGCTGGACTTCCAGGGATGGAGTCGAAAGCCGCATTGCGGGTTGTGGCCATTGAAAGAACACTTCTGACGTACCGAAGCAGCTCCTACCGCACTGAGGAGTCTCCAGCCTTTCTCCCAACCTCTGCGTGGGAAGCCACTGGCTAAGGGAGGAAGTCGGGTCAGGGGAGGATTCAGAAACTAGAATGTCCACTCTACACAAAAATATCTGCCTACCACCAAGGTCACACAGAGGCCCCCAGTCACAGCAAAAAGGAATTGGCTTATCCTAAGAAACTAAATCAATATCCATATTAAACCACATCTAACCCCACTCCACATATGGTTCTTAGCTTCTTAAATTTGTTTACTTTCCATTACAATCAAAGTTATTGGAAAAAAATTTGATCCAAGATGCCAGGAGATTTCTAGGTGATTAAAGCAGAAATATGATCTCATTACATGGTTAAGAATGTGGATTAAGTCCAGAATATAATTCAGGAAATGGGCTATATAAAATATTGCTAGCTAGCATTTGGAAATGCATAGGGATTGGCGTCTACCACATGATAAAATCCAAGAGTTGAAAATAACCTTGGAGGTCAGCTGAGTCACTCACTTCAGAGGCAAACAGCTCTGAGGGGTGTTCACTCAGACCGTTCTTAGTCACCTGCTAGGATGGGGACTGAAGAAGATGCTGCAGTAAGAATCATTCCAACCCCTCCTTTCTATGACTGCACTAATGTGAGTAGGATGTATCTCATTGCTGCCCCTTTCTTTTCTCTAATCTAAATAACGGGCTTCCCTACATTCATCCACAACTTCTTTTCTGTTTTTTTTTTTAACTACATTTAACACATACTGTTAGTGTTATATCCAGGCCCTTAAAATCTTCTTACCAGTTATTGTGGGTGTTGACATGAGCTGTTTTTACCTACCATCTCTGGAGACCTGAGCTTGGGCAAAGGACTTTCTCTTTCCTGGAAAACATGGGAGATTTGAGCCTCCTTTCCTTACATCAACTAGCCAATGATTGTCAGGTGTAGGCTGTACACAACTCAGCTTCCTTTATGGCACCACTTTTAGTTGAGAGCTCCCTACAGGACAAGTATGGATACCTTTCACCAAAAAAGACATTATCTTTGGCTGGTTTCTTCCCCACTCCCCTCACTCCTCTAGAGGCTTCTCTTGAATGTACTCCTTTAAATCACAGCACGTAAATCTCAGGCACCACTCTCAGAAAGCAATCTAAACACCACCCTTCCTCAAATGCATGCTTCAAAATTTTTCCTAAGCCCACTTTAGTGCTTATTTTGTACGCCCTAGCACAGTGGGTGACTTACAAGAGGCTCTCAAATTCTCAATAGTGAATATGAATAGCATTTTTTTTCAGTTAAGAGTAAATCTTGACTTTGCAATAGGAATGGTTATGGTTGTTGCTTTGTAGTTTTCCATGACCACTGAGTTTGTCTGTTTGTTTGTTTCAGTATCTCTTACCTTGGAAACATGCCTATCTTCCTCTAAATTGATTTATAGTATTGTAGTGTAGATCTTAAGTACCCTGAATCTATTGTACTTCTAGTAAACAGAACTTTTAGATTATAGAATTACCAAGTTTTGTCTTCCCTGGAATTTTTATGGTTTCACTGAAGAATTTTTATCAAAAGATAAGAATACTGGATGAGCATCCCATTGAAAAATTAGTTCTTTTATTTTGTGTTACAAATTGTAGTCTACATTAGAATTAAATGTTCAGGCAGACAGATATGTGAGATGGATATTGGCATTCTACAGTTTAGGGTAAAGAGAGACGCAGTCTCATTTCTTCGACCACCCATGACCACCTCAGTAAAGTAGTTTGTTACTCAGAACCAGGTTACACATGCAGACCTCCGTGTGCCAAGCTCCTCTCCTCTCTGAGGACATCATGAGAAAAAGGAAGCATGGGGCTGGGGAGATAGCTCAGTAGAATAAGCACTTGCCTGGCAAGTGCAGGGTCCTGAGTTCAATCCCTGGTACCACAAAAAAAAAAAAAGATAGAAAAGAAAAGAAAGAAAGAAAAAGGAAGCATGCTGGAATACATTAATGGGAGCTTTACAGATTATGTGCAGTGCATACTAGAAATTCCTAACAAAAGTTAAGATCATCTATTAACTATTGCTCCGTATTGGTCCTGTCACCAGCATTTGAAACTGGCCTTCTCTTTCCTTTCCTTATTCCCCTTCAAAGTGTTTTTATTAAAGGACTTTTGCATTATTAATTTTTCAGCCTACTTAAGCACTAATTATTACATACAAGCTAAGTGTGCTTGATAAAACTGAAACAAAAATGAAATATGTTATCCTTGTCAGCCTGCTCAAGGCTTCCAAGAATTTTACATGTTTACCTTGCTCTCTGTTCTTATCTTCTTCTTGGGTAAGATTTTCAGAACCATCTTCTCTGCCTCTCTCTCTCTCTCTCTCTCTCTCTCTCTCTCTCTCTCTCTCTGTGATGAGGAGTCACTTGGCATCTTTTGGCCTTGCAACTGAAATATAAATAACTTCAGATATTCCAACAACACTAGCTCTACATTTATAAAATATTTGTATGATTAATTTAGGGCATGGGATAGAGTTCCACGTAAGTTAAAGAATCAGGCAAAGTAGGGCCACAATGAAGGAAAGACTGCACAATTTGAAAGTGAAAAGGAATGTCATGCATTCATAAATCATCCTCTAATAACAAATTAGTACTTATTACTCCATATTAAAAGTCATGAAGAAAAACAAAAGTCAGAGCCTTGTCATACAATGTTTTATTTGTTTTGTTTTTTTAATGTATTTGGTTGTTACAGGGTCTCACTACACAGCTTAGATTCATAGTGATCCTCCTGTTCTCAGCCTCCCTGGTGCTGGGATTACAGGCATGCACCACAGTACCCCAGTCTCAGTGGCTGGCTCAGCATGTGGTATCAGGGATCAAACCCTGATCCTTGCACTTGCCTAAGCAAGCACATAGTCCACTGAGCTAGCTCACAGGTCCCCTCATGTAATGTTTACGAAATGCAACAATGAAAGTATTTATAATCAGTTACTGTATATAAATTTGCTATATATATAAAGATATATACCAGATTTACATATGATATATATTTCAGAGGATATGACTAAAACTTCATTCTTATTAACACATGTGATACATAATAAACGCAGTGAACAATTGGTATATATATAATATTTGGCACTATTATTGCTTCTTTTATTCTAACACTTACTTTTAAAGAGGATAAGGCAAATTTATATTTGGGGTATATGAATATTCATGACTTCTGAATAATTTTAAATAGAATTTCTAGTTTTTATTAAAAGAGTGAAAAATGCCTTCTAACCCATACAAAAAAAGTTGGAAATCGTGATATAACAAGAAACTTTTCCAAGTATATTTTTGAAAATTCTTTACCTGCAAAAAGATAATATTTAAGGGACCGACAGCTCAATAGAATAAGTGTTTGCCTGGCAAGCACAAGGGTCTGAGTTCAAATCCCTGGTTCTGCAAAAAAGGAAAGAAAAGAAAATATTTAAGTAGCACAAATTGGTTTCATTGAGTCCTTTTACAGCATGTCTCTAGATATTTCTATCATTTCTGGAAGAAATTCTGTTTTTATAAATATGTACCATATTTTGAAGGCAAGATCAGTGATGCATTTACATAAATCAGTATTAAAAGAGCAATTTTGAATTAGAAGATATGAAAACAAAGAAGTCATAATTTTATGAGAAAGTACTAGCTTTTATATGTAAAATAGAAACCATAAAATGAAATGCAGCACTATAAAAATATAATTTGAGGTTTCTTTTTTCTTTAAGCACACAAATGTAACATGTAGTATGAGTTCCACTCTTGTGGGTTTAAAATGAAGCAAGAAGTACCAATGAAAATAAATAAATAAATAACTAGAATTTGAAATCTGACAAGTAAAAACTAAGCCAATTTTGCATGTCTGTTAAATGTTTCAGACCCAAAATTGACTTATCAAGACCAGACTAGGCTCCAGGAAAGAAAGAACAGATATGTCAGGCAGACATCATTTGCAGTATCTCAGAAGAATATCTCCGGGACCAAAACTCAAGACGACTTGCCTTCCAATTCCTTCCATTAAATATTCATGGGAATGTCAACATTGTTTGACTCTCTCTCTCTAACTGTGTCGACTGTAAGCATCCAGCCACGTATATCACGTGAAGATGAGAAAACTGAAGCGAACATATTTTGAAAATGCCAATGTCTTGGCAGGAGCATCGGCAGCGGTGGCTGCGCCAGCCCGTGTGACCGAGTCCTCCCTGCCCTCGAGATCTCAGCTCCACCTTCTTTCAGTTTCTCTCCCGGGTCTTCTGTCTCCCTGCTGCTGGTCCGTGCTCAGGATGTTCTAGAATTGGGAACAATTTCCACATGTGTGTCTGCACATACCACCAACACCACCACCACCATTGCCAATGCCCCACAACTTCACTGAGTTTATCTCCAATCAGGTTTTGACATAATATTCCTAAACGCTGTTAAGGGAATCATCTTCGCTCTAGCCCTTGACATTAGATCAAGCTCTGGCCTTCATACAACCCTAAGGTGTTACCCATATGCCTTCAAAGCTCTTGTTCCAATTCGAATCCACCCATGAATGATTGTTTCATTTTTCTTCTGCTACAAATTTGGACAAAATAGAGCAGGATGCACTGTTCATTTTATCCCCAGAGCTTAGTACTTCAATTGGCACAGTGCCTAGCTCAGTTAACCAGGTAGAGAAAGCAGAGATCTACAGGCTTCCCTTCATTGCTGTACTGCCACAAATGTCACCCTCCTACCTGCATGATTTACAAGTTCTGCGGTTGGTAATCTGGGTGACATGGGTCTATTTATTTTGAAGATTTCTAACAGTTATTTCTTCTTGTCAGCACAGTCCCATGTGGCCGTCCCATGAGAAATACCAGTGGGAACAGTTCAATTAGCATGTATTTATTTTTCACTCACAAGGTATAAGATTCCATGCTAATTAGGTTGGCTTTAAGGATAAATGAGTACAAAAATATTTGTACTGCTATAATGCCGATGCACCTACCTCAAATAGTTTGTGTAAAGTCATCATACAATTCACCGTGTGATATATGCTAAGAAACTTACAAAATAATTTCTATAGAAATTTAATGAATATAGTTCTTGTTTGCTGATACAGTCAACAAATGGGATTTTATAATATCTCTTAATCAAAACTTCCTATCTCCCCACACACACTTCTGTGAATAAAATAAGACTGAATTAGTAAAAGCCTTCTGTAGACATCATGAAGTATTCTTCTGGGTTTTTGTTTGCTTGTTTGTTTGTTTGTTTTGTATCTTAGTACAAGGTCTAAAGACATCACAGATGTGCGCTACCATGTCCAGTCTCAATCGCTGCCTCAGTGCGCCCCGAGTGTGGGGCTGGCAAGGCACACCCAGATCAAACCCCAGCCACTGTGCTCTGCCTAAGCAGGCACTTTAATCCGCTGAGCTATTTGGCCAGCCCTTATGAAGTATTCTTCTGGAAGGTAAAATTCACTCCCCAAAATTTCTGAATACACAGCAAATAAGCAAATAGAAAGTAAAGAATCACACTTTCTAGGAGGCTGACACAGGAGGATTACAAGCAATTTAGTGACTTGGCAAGACCCTGAGCAACACAGAATCTTAGCCCCAATGTCAAACTAAAAGTGATAGGAATATAGCTCAATGAGAAAGCTCTGGACTCAACTTTCCATTCCCCAAGAGAAAGTAAGTGAAGTTACCACACACATGCTTCATTATGATTAGTGAAGTCAATTTCAGCTAACACAACTTGAACTGCTTCGCATTTTCCAAGTAGGCTCATTTTAATTTTCTCATTTTCACTTTACCCAGGTGACGTAGATGGTAGAGCGCCTATAGCTGACAAAATTGTCAGGAATTTATACTTTTGCAAAACTTTCATACAACTATAAAAACTGGAAAGACTTCTCAAGTCTTATGTAGAGAAATACTTACAATTCTTTTCAAGATTTATCTTAAGGGCCTGCCAGATAGCTCAGTGGACCAAAGTGCCTGCTTAGGCAGAACACAGCAACAAGGATTCCATCCCCAGGGTGCCTTGCCAGCCCGGCCCCTGGCTTGTGGTGAGACTGGGATTGTAACTGGGTGTGGTGGTACCTGTAATCCCAGCGCTAGGGAGGCTGAAAACTGGAGAAGCACTACAAGTCCAATCTATGTCGTGAGACCCTGTAGACCCTGCAGACTCTTACTAAACACATTTTTAAAAAATGATTTAACTTAGGTTACATATTGCTCTAGTGGTACTTACAATTATTCTGTTTGGCAATTTTAAATATAACCTTTAGTATCTTTATATCATTGACATTTGAACAAGCCTTTTATGTAGAAATGATAAGAAAGTACATCTTAATGCCATTATTACTTGTAATACAATAAATTTGAAGTTTAAAGTCTTAGCAAGTGATGCTATTATTAAATTTACCTATGTATCTATTGTCATATGAAAAAATTATAAGAATGTTCCTTTAAGGGCAGGAAATAAAACTTCCATCAGCCATGATCTAAACATCACCATCTAAACATCTCTCAGTACACAAAGAATTTGCAGATGCATCGCTTTGGCCACACAGAGCCTGAGAAGTCTTTGTTGGCTGGAATTTGCCAGAAATAGAAGCCCATTTTAACAGAATAAACCAGGCTAGCTCTTTTTTTAATGTAAGATTACTGTATTCCCTTATAAGAGAAATGTTTCAACAATTTTTACAGGTGTCAACCAACCTTCTTTCAAACTGAACACACATCAAATCTACCCTCATGGGAGTTTTACTGTGCAGTGAAACTTTGAAACTACCAACACAAATGCCAGGATTCTACATAAAACATCCACAGGAACTTTTTTCAACTTGTTTTTAAATAGTTCACAAACATTTCCTACCTAATCCAACATACAACAGAGAAATAGTACATCTTTTTCTTGCAATTTGCATACAATGGAAAAACATGTATATATATTTATATAAAATTTAATAGAGACTAGAAAGTTGACAGTTTAATGTCTATAGGTGAGAAATGTAATAAAAATAATCAGAATTTATTCAGCATCCATCATTTACTTCCATAACCAAGTGCTATTTTAACAAAACCCACTGCCAATTAGGCTTCTGGAATACACTTACATTATTTTTTTCAGTTTGTAGTACTGTTGCCCACCTTGGCTTTTTACAACTAACAGAAAACTGCTAAAAAGTAGGGGCAAGCATTTGCAAAAACAGAAATCCTCCAGCTTATTATAAGCATGATATGTATAATGGAACTTCTTCCCAAGCAATGACTGAAATGATCAAGATAATCACCAGTAGGGGCCGGGGAGATGGCTCAGTGGAATAAGTGCTTCCCTGGCAAGCACAAGGGCCTGAGTTCAATCCCCGGTTCCACCAAAAAAAAAAAAAAAAGATAATCACCAGAACTGAATTTGCCTATATATTTTGCCTGTATCTAAGAGATATACTGTACTTATTTCCAACAGAGGAGCTTAAAATCAAACTTAATGTTGTGCTTAGGGAAGCATTGGGAAATTCAACCACCATTTGAAAATTGACTGTCTTTATTTTTTAAAAAATGACCAACAAAATAAATTCATTAAATTTATTTTAAAAATCATAAAAAATTGTTACAAAAGAGCATCACATTCTGCACACTGCTCTAAACAGATGCCAGGGTCGTGGGGACTATTGTTACTTTCCTCCCTGTCCCACCCCTCAAATATTTACAGTGACCCCACAAAGCATGGTGTTCACAATAATTACATGGGAGAATTTTTTAAACCTCCAAAATAAACAAAAAAATAAAATCCACTCACTCTGCTGCTGCTTTAAAATTTCAGTGTTAGTTTTTGCACACCCCGCCAACCCTGTTTGCAAGGAACTAAAACATTGCATCTGGTGAACAGCAAAGGTTTCACTGCACCTCAAATGCAGAACACCTATGAAGCAGAGGAATGTTGGCTTTTTAAACAGAAGCATATTAAAAAAAAAAAAAAGATGCAGGAGTCCTTCAGTTCTTCACTAGTCTTAGGGAAACTTTCCAGAATACTGCTTCACACTATAAAAAAGAAAAAATATCTTGCATTAGAATCCTTCAGCATCTGCACACTGCTTCACACTGCTCTGCAGCAAATACCGTGCATTCTGTACCTGGCCTGTGTGCTTATGATGGTAATCTGATCTTTGGATCCTTCTAAGGGCTCAACAATTTTGATAGAATCCCAATTGATGACAGATTTGATTAATCCACTGACCACCTTTGCCAATAATAGATCCAGCCAAATCTTTGGGAATAGTTACTTGTGTAGTAATAATAGGTCTACCAAGATCCCCATATGAGCCGCAACCCCTTGCATAGGAATAATCATATCCAGAGCCACCCTGTGTTCACATGCCATCTGCCTTTCTTATGGGCTCCATATATCTATTGCAGAGTTCCAAGTTTCATCAGCACTGAAACCAACCATGCCATTGTAGTGGTCTCCAGGTCTTCCTCTTCTACCATAGGCCATTAGATCTCCTCCTCTAGGTGGTGGTGGTGGTGGAAGAAGAAGATTCCAAGATCTGCTACCACCCCAGCCACCTTGACCAGGAGGAGGGGGTGGTGGTCCTTAACGAGGGCTCATGTCATCATAATCTCTTCTAGAGGGAGGCATGGGACACCCACCTAGACCAGAAAGCATTCTGTCAAAACCACCTTGGCCCTGCATAGGAAATCCTACAGGTCATGCACGATGGTCATCAAACATCATGGTAAAAACACCATAATCATAAGTTTCATCATAAAAATTGGGATCATAAGGCTGTGCACGTCCTTTGATGGGAGACTCAGATATAAGATCAAGGATGATTTTTATGCACTCTACAACCCCATCAGGCTATCCTCCAATAAGAACAGCTCTGTCTGTGGAATGAGGACAACATTCTTGGAAAAGCTTGATTGTTGTCTGAGTGTTCTCACTAAGTTCTTTGATTTTAGCACCTTTGACCCCAATAATTCCTCCTGCCAGACATCAATGAATTAAGTCTCAACTCACAGCCAAAGTCACTTCCTTTTCAGTGTTGGTGATGTAAGTATTCCACAGCATCAAATTTGAGCGGGAGCTGGCTGGTTGCAGTGGGTGATGGCAACTGCAGGCCCTCTTCCAAGGTAG
>NDGN011326103.1:0-10268 GCA_002564285.1 Tympanoctomys barrerae
CGTAGATCAGACTCGTAGTGATCCTCCTGTTTTCAGCCTCCCAAGCACTGGGATTACAGGTGCGCACTACTCTCACTCCCAGTCTCAGTCGCTGTCTTAGTGCACCCTGCGGGCAGGGCCAGCACAGCATGCTGGGGATCAAACCCGGCCTGAGCAGGTGCTTTAGTCTGCTGAGCTATCTGGCCAGCTCCCATACATAGTTTTCTTAATGAGTAGCTGTCCCCATCACTTCTTGCTGTCCTATACTGGAAAGTAGGTTTTGTTTAGATAACATTAGTTAGCTTTCTAATTACACTCATTCAGGTTTCTAATGGAAAGTAAAACTTATTTCCGTCTTTTAAAGATGTTACTGAGAATAACATGGCAGGATGAAAATTATGGGCATGAATGAGCTGCAAAGGGTGGTTCTGATTGTATATATGTATATATGTATGTATGTATGTATTTATCGGTACTTGGAATTGAACTCAGGACCCTCTGTTTGCTAGGCAGGCACTTATTCTACTGAGCTATCTCCCGGGCCCCTCTGATTTTATTTTTAAAACAAAGTTGTTGGTTTGTAATCAGTGATTCTTGCTTCACAATAAAGCAAGTAATAGATTCTGTTAAAAACATTTTACTCTAACTCAGTAGGCTTTAATAAAAAAATTGGCTCTAAATTCATTTTATTATTTTATTTCACTGTTTGTTAATGAGCTACTAAGTGCCAGATCATCTTATTGCATTTGTAACTCTACTAATAAACAAAATATCCCTTAGGATGTACCTCCAAACAGCAATAGTAACACTGTTAATACTGATAATAATACTAATTTTTTAAAGTGAATAGATGATGTTAAAGTTTAGTTTGCTTAAAAGATTAGTTAAATGAGACAAGACTCAAAAGTTTGACTACATTTTAATATCATTTTCAGTGTATACATATATATGGAGAAGCAATTGTGGAAAAGCACTATGGAACCTTTTCCATTTTTAAGATTTTCTGAAGGCTTTCTTGCTTCCAGTGTATGTTTCCTGAGTAACATCACTGAGCCTTCATGAAAAACCATTTTTCTGGGATGAAACTCATGTCTTGAACTCTGAGACAACAAGTAGACAAGATTAGCTTAACTCAACATTGAATCTTAGCCAATTCAAGAAGTGGAATTTGCAAAATTTTGTGGCGATTCTGCTAGTTTTAAATGATGATAAAGAGTATGCTGAATTTGTTTTAAATCGTTCTTGAGGAAGTTTTTGTCTTTAATATTGGAAACTAAATTTATTCTTGTAATATTTTTAGCAAGACTGCCAGTTATTTTTAATCAACTATTTCTATGCATCCAGTCAAATCAATGGCTAAATAAATGCTAGCAAATATTTTAGTAGCTATTACATGCATACGGTACAAAATCTGAAAGCAGAAAAGGCTATAAGATGAAAATAAGTCTTCTTTCTTTTAGTTATACACCCACGTACCCTCCTCAGCTATTTATTGTAACTAGGTTTCTGTAGCTCTGGGCAATGTTATTCCACCCATATACATGTATATATTATTAATGTATGCTTGACATGCATAATGCATTCCTCTTGGGGAACTGGCACATGTACACATCACATCTTAGGCCCTTTGACTGCCCCCCTGACCTCCTCCTGCCTGCCCACATCCTCAGATCCACTTGCCATCCTCACCAACTCTGCAGCCCTATCTCCTATCAACCTCATTTCCTTTTGCTCTTTAAGTTACTTATATTTGGTGTTTTTCATGTAAGACAAGCCATGCTATATTTTCTAATGTTATTCTAAAGGAACATCTCAAACTTTAGCATGCTCAGAAATCTTGTTAAAATGAAGATTCTGACTGGGACCTTTGAGGAGGGTTATGATTCTGAATTTCTAAGCAAATCCAGCTGAGTCTGATGCTGGCCCAGGACCGTGCTCCCAAAGGCAAGATTATGAAGAACACTTATTTGAGGGCCGGCCAAATAGCTTAGAGAATTAAAGTGCCTGCGAGCAGGCACAGGGGCTGCAGGGGCTGGAGGTTGAATCCCTGGGCCTGCCATGCCGGCCCTACCCCCGGGGCACGCTGAGAGGGCAGTAGAGACTGGGCATGGTGGCATGCGCCTGTAATCCTAGCTCTTGGGAGGCTGTAAACAGGAGGATCACTATGAGTTCAGTCTAGTAGTAAGATCCTGAACACACTGTAGATCCTTCCCTAGAATAAAAAGAAAAGAAAAGAAAAAGAAAAAGAAAGAAAGAAAAAAGAAGAAGAAAGAAAAAAGAACACTAATTTGTTTATGTTTATTTTTGCTTCTTTACTGGACTGAAGGGAGAAAGATATTTACATGGACAGACACATATAACTGCCTTTGACTACTACTTCTACACTGGAGTTACAGCTTTGAATTTTTCTGTCTTAAAATATTTTCTTCCGATCTTTGTCTAGAATAATCATTGACAAGGTTTCTTAAAAATCAGGCCATAAATGATGAAATCCAGCCATGTGACAATTTGAATTAGGACATTTGATGATACATAAATAAATCACCAGGACTCCAAAATTCTCTTTTAAGAAATTTCTTATCTGCTGTTTTCTTTTTTTATGTAAGGGTTAGAAAGGTCCTCAATTCCAAGTAACTTCTTAAATTTTTGGCAGAGGACACTCTGAGAACTTTAGTTTGCAGCCAGTAATAATAATCTAATAAGGACACTCATACTTGGAATTTATGCAATTAAGCTTCCTGATAGAAGTATAAGGTGCAAAGTTCATTTAAACATTTTAAAGCCACAGTTATTAATATTGTATTTGGCATAATAGAATAGTCTACAGAATCGATTGCTCAATATCACAAGAGATACAAATGTCTTTGTTGAACCTGTACAAAGGAAATTTTTAAAGCACAAGGGCAACTCATAAAACAAGCTTAAACATTTCTGTTATTTCTTACTCTCTGCAGGCCAATGAGGGTTGATGGCTTTCAATATGGCTTCCTTCCTGGTCTTCAGGGTATGTTGGTATAAGTACTTGTTAACACAACAAGCTTTGGTTTTATAAGAGAATCAATATCAAAGACACTCCTCAGAAAGTAAAAAAAAAGTTTAGATTGTTAAAGGCTGTATTTCTGTATTTTTGGTAGCAAGAACCAAAAGAATACTAGGTGTCTTTGTTNTTTTTTTGGTGAATTCATGTGTATGAATGATCCTTGTTTTGAAGGCTCCGAGTTTTGTCATGTGGAGAGTTACTGGACTGGATGCTGAGATAGTTGGTTTTCAATATTTGAGATTGCAGAGAAAGACTGATTTGGGTCTGCCCACTGTTTTTGAGCTACGTAGAGTTGTGAGGCTCCAGCCTGGCACAAAAATCATAAACATCAAAGAGTACATCTTCATGAAGTTTTCATCGAATTAAAAATTTGGCAGGCTTATATGGGAACAAAATCGAAAATGGTAACATAAATATGATTATATGAAGAGTGGAAAACAAAATCCTGAGGAATTTTTGAGCTAAATATGAGGTTTCAAAGCAATGCCAGGCTTTGGTCTGTACCTCCAGGTCTCTAAGAGTATGCACTTACTGATTTTGGCCAATGGGCTATGTTGAGGGGAAAATTTTAGAAGCACTGTGGTACATATTGAAAGTATATGCAGAGATAGGAAACCCAATTATTTGAATAGCAACTACATTTCTATGCTTCTTCCTGAGAAACTCAGGCGAGGCCCTATGCAAAACATTTCTGAACCAAGGAAGTTACAGTTACAGCTTTGAAATACTGATTTTCTGGAAAATTGAAGGAAGGACAAGGCAGTTGATGAGAAAATATTTAGGAAAGCTCATCAATGAGTTTTTAACACATAGTCTCTCTAGAAAAAAAATTCTGTGACATTAGGCTGGGCTTTTTGGAGACTGGAGCAGATGAAAATATTTTCAATAAAGTATCAATTTGCCCTAACAGCGTAAAGCAATCAACTTCTTCACAGAAAGAATTCATGACAGTAAAATAGTATGTCACATCCACAAGGTTGTTATCTCAACTTCTAAGGTTCTCCAAGTCTCATGCTTCGCCTTTCAAAAAGTAGTGCAAGTGCAGAGATAAAAGGAATTAATTTTGGATAAAAATTTGCTTTGTTTTAATCTTCCTGGCTTTTGTATCTCATTCCTCTTGTGCTTGGGAAGTCCACAGAGAATTGAACATCTTTGTTTGAATGGGAGAGTAATGTTCTAGATTAGAAAGTCAGACCAAATGACCAGGGTGCCTACCAATGACAGTCCTGATGATCCATGAAACTCGTCCCTGGAGAAGCATTTAGAGAAATATCAACCGCCTAGTATGTAAATGCACTTAGAGCTTACTATTTACCGTCACTTTCTAACTGAAAACACACACAAGGATGACCTAGAAAGAAGCAGAGAAAAGCTATGTGGCATTTAGATGCATATGACATATGCATAATTGATTCTTTAAAAGGTTAAATACTCTTAGCATATGTACATGTAGTGAGATGTTGCCAGGGATGAGTTCCTAACATTATGGCAGTGATTTTGTTTTACGTAATTCTACAGTAAATGTCATGTTTCTTCCTTGGGAATTCCATGAGTGGCATTCAACAAAGCGTATGTTTCCAACCAGATAGCTAAGTGGAGGAGCTACACTTTCCCAATTAGAAGGTCCATTCACGTAGCTAGTATACACTAAGCTTTATAAAGCACAGACGGCCACTAAATTCTCTTTGGAATTGAAATGCAATTACATATTGAGGACAAGCGCTAAATATAAACAGAAAAGGCCAAATACACACCTTTACTTGTTTTTTTTTTTTTTTTTGCTTTGATTTTACAGTACATTTGCAGGAAGAATTAGCTGCCCCAGACATTCTATTCTTTAACTGAAGCAGATAGAGCAGGGAGGGCATCTTGGTGAATCCTTCAGCATGTCGTTCTCAGACGCTTACTGTAGCATTAAAGGACTGATATTTTACTTTTATGTTCAGAAACAATTACAAAGATGATAAGAAAATTATTTAGAAAGCATGTCATTAAGATTCAGAACAAAGCACTATTTTTTCATGCTTAGTTAATATGCTACATAAGAATAAATAAGAGGTAAAACTATAAAAATGAGAATGATTATTATAAATATTTAAATTATGAATTGTTTCATCAGGGAAGAAAAAATACAGTTTACCTGGTATAAGCAATGTTGGTTTTTTTTTTTTCTTTCTGGATGAATGATCTGTAAATGTCATTCTAAAATACTGAATAAGGGCTGCTGAGATATCTCCGTGGACTAAAGCACCTGCTTAGGCAAGCTTAGGCAAAGCACAGGGACCGAGGTTGGACCCCCTGTGCCACATGCCACACCAGCCCTGCCCTCAGGGTGGGCTGAGCTAGCCAGAGTCTGGACATAGTGGTGTATGCTTGTAAACACAGCACTGGGGAGGCTGAAAGCAGGAGGATCACCAGGAGTCTGAGCTGTATAGTGAAAACCTGCAACAACCGAATACATTAAAAAAATTAAGATAAAATAAAAAAATACTGAATAATTTGTAGGTAGTTACATTTCTAAAGTTTTAAAAATAGAAGCAAAATAGGGCTGGTGAGATAGTTCTGTAGACTGAGTGCCTGCTTAGGCAAGCACAGGGACCAGGGTTCACTCTCTGGCACCACATGAAATGCCAGCCATGTTCCCCAGGCATTCTGAGCCAGCCCAGAGATTGGGTGTGGTGAGATTACTGCACACCTATAATCCCAGTGCTGAGGAGGCTGAAAACAAAAGAATCGTTACAGGTTGTCCTGGACTTATTTCTTAATAACAAAAGAAAGCCAATGTGGCTAGATACAAGATAGATTGTAAAACTGAACTTTAGGGGGGCCAGGGAGATGGCTCAGTAGAATAAGCGCTTCCCTGGCAAGCGCAAGGGTCTGAGTTCAACTCCCGGTTCCGCAAAAAGGAAAAAAAAAAAAAAAAAAAGGAAAGCAGAAATGTGGATAAGAAATGTAGATGAATAATAACAAAAGAAAGCCAATGTGGCTAGATAAAAGATAAATCATAAAACTGAACTTTAGGACAAAATGCCCCTTATTCTCTGCTTCCAATTTCTGTTCTCCTATTTGTCCTTTGACCCTACTGTGTCTAGACATCTCTTCTTTACATTCCATAACTCATGATAAGTCATCTCCATCTACTTTTTTTTCTTATATTTTAGTATACGGTCTACAGGGTCTCACTACGTAGATCAGACTCATAGTGATTCTCCTGTTTTCAGCCTCCCAAGCACTGGGATTACAGGTGTGCACCACCACACCCAGTCTCAATTGCCATCTCAGTGCTCCCTGGGGGTGGGGCCAGCATGGCATGCCAGGATCAAACCCCAACCACTGCACTCTGCCTAAGTAGGCACTTTAGTCCGCTGAGCTATCTGGCAGGCCCTTCATCTACTTTTGTCAAACGCCAAACTAATCACTTTCAAAGCCTAGGATGTTTGCCATTTCAAATCTGGTAATAATTATATTTGTAGTACTCATTTGCTTCTTGCATATTGTGTTTAATGTTGCTTATATTAGTTCCTTTCTTTAATTAAAGAATAATAGCCAGAGCTAGAGATTATGGGGTTTTTTTATTCTGAAAACATCTTCTCCCCCTCAGTCTGGGACCAACTATATGGAAGAACCACATCTGGCATTATCGTACAGTAAGCGTCAGCAGCATGTCAGTGATCTACTACCAAATTAGGTGGTATTTTGGGGATGCTTGAAGCCTCTTTTAAATGTACTTAGTACAAAGTCTACAGGGTCTCACCACACAAATTGGACTCATAGTGATCCTTTTGTTTTCAGTCTCCTAAGTGCTGGGATTACAGGTGTGCACCACCACACCTAGTCTCAGTCGCTATCTCAGTACACCCCAGGGGTGAGGCCTGCACTGCACACTGGGGATCAAACCCTGGTCCCTGTGATGGCCTAAGCAGGCACTTTAATCCACTGAGCTATCTGGTCAGCTCATCTGAAGATTTTTTAATGCTATTCATTTATATTTTAAGCAGTCTCTCAGCCAAAATCTTGCCATGGAGGGAGAGAGAGACACACACACACGCACTGGTTGGAAAAATGGTCAAAAGTGTTTCATTGATGAGATTTAGACCACAGTCCCAGTAGTGTTGCCCTCTTCTGGACCTAGCTGGACGTTCCATCAGAGTCCTAGCTATAAGCTTTAAGGACAGGGATTATATAAACATTTTTGAATCCACACCTGGGACAAAGTCCAACATTGAATATACAGTCAACAAACCACCTACAAAGGGTGAGAGAATTATTAATCTAGTGTAATCTAATTTATTCCCACAGCTTCAAAACAGCACATAATTTAAAATTTCCAGGTGTGAGTCTTTAGCTCTGGCTCTCAGAGGGACAATACGGATGGTTCCACTACAGCTACTATTCTGAGGCTTGTGAATAGTCAGAGCAAAGCTGAGTAGTGGACCATGTTTGGACGCAAACAACAAAGCTTAAAAAAAGATAAGGAAACTCAGGTTTGGGGCCCATCCTGCTATCCACTGTAAGGTGGCTGTCATTCTCTTTGCTCCTAGCATGTGAAAAAGGTTGCTTGCCCTAAAGCCATTTTAAATATATTATTTGTTTTGAACAGACAGTGAAATGAAAAGCACATGAAAAGCACATGAAATCCAAAGTGTACATGATAGGGAACATGATAAAAATAGGGGTCCACTTCACTTCTGCATTTAGCTGCTCACCCTGGAAACCACCAGTTACCCATTGCTGCATTTATTTATAGGTAGGTGTTAACATTTCCTATTTGGTAAACATATAAATGTTTCCGTATCTTTTTTTCTGACAAATAGTTCATGTTATAACATACTTGTTCATTCAAGAAGTTATCCTACCTATAGCTCTTTCAATTTTCAGTTTTAGTGGTTTTGAAATACCAGCATCTAATACTATTGGCATAGTGATGGTATCCAGCATTTGTTTCATGTGTGAATGTATGAATACTTTTATAATATTTCCCAAATCATCATAAACATGAAAGTTATCCAACAACAGGTTTTAGACATACCTTAATGTCTTTTTCCAACATGTATTTTTTCCTATAAATATCAATCTACTGTTATCTATATTAAAAGTGTATCAATAAAATAACTTAAAAAGTAAAATTGGGTCAGCCAAATAGCTAAGCGGTTTAAAGCACCTGCAAGCAGGCACAGAGGCGGGGTGGGGGGCTGGGGCAGGTTGGGGATGGGGAATTCCTGTCTTGCTGGCCCTGCCCCCAGGGCATGCTGAGAGGCAATTGCCACTGGGTGTGGTGGCACACTTTCTGTAATCCCAGCACTTGGGAGGCTGTAAACAGGAGAATCACTACGAGTCTGACTTAGTAGTGAGACCCTGAATACCCTGTAGGCCCTTCCCTAAAAAAAAATACAGAAAAACAAAATAAAGTAAATCTCCAAAAATCATCCTGCATAAACCTCCTGAATATTGACTCTCAGTATCTCCTTCAAGGATTGTTGCTAAACACTTAGCAATAGTCTTCTGATTTTGATTAGCCTCTAATTCTTTATTGTTGATATAGTAACCATAACTATGTGAATAACGTTAATAGTAATTTCCTTGGCTATTTATGCCAGGTATGTGGCTAGGAGTATATGTATTGCTGTACTGACCCTGGAACAGGGCTGGCGTATGGGTCAACAGGTTTGATCAGAAAAATGACCCTACGACACACCTCTGAAGGAACATGGTTCTTGCAGCACACTTGTCAGTACCTGTGAATGTCACACCTTGAGATATGTGCAATTAAGTGTGTACTTAGATACATTAGTCACAAATGCCCCTGAGACATACAGTTTCCTTATAAGCAAGTGGCTTTTGGTACCTAGCTACTTAAGTGACCTCTAGATAATGTGGATAGGTCAAAAGGTCTAACATCCTGACACCCTAGTAGTGACTTTTAACCAAGAACAAGTGCTGAACATTGATAGATAATTCTTTCCTTTAGTGGGAAAATCTTGAGTTCTTGAATCCCTACATGGCCGAGCCCTTGTTCCCAGTAGCAGTAAATGCTCTTTACCTCACTCTTTATTAATTTTCCTCCCTATCACAATTTCCTATTTGTTTCCCTCCTAAAATCACCTCCCAAATAAACTACTTATATCTAAATCTTGCTCTTGGGGTCTGCTTGGAAGAAAATAAAATCTGAAGAAACAGATTTAGAATGTTTGAGGGACTTACGCAAGTTAAATGGTAAAATCAAGACAACAATGAGGCTTGGGAGATGGCCCAATGAAATAAGTGCTTGCCTGACAAGTTCAGGGGCCTGAGTTCAATCTCCGCTTCCACTGGGAAAAAATAAAAAAGACAAAAACGAAAGCCTTCCTGGGAAGCATTCTCCCTTACTGTCACGTGAATGAGAAGTGTCTCTAGGCAGGCCAAGGCACATGCGAGCCAAAGCCAGATTTAGAACATACTTGTGTAGCTCTTGCCATTTGAGGCCTTAGACTGTCACTTTTCCACCATAACACATCAGGACTTGCATTTTCAGTACTAAATGTGTGCTTTTAATTTGTTACACAAGCTGTGGTTTACAGAAGACTTAAGCTTCTGGGTATCTTCCTCTTGTTTTCCAACAGATAGCAACTTCATTCTCGCCAATGCCCAGGTGGCCAAGGGTTTCCCCATAGTCTACTGTTCTGATGGCTTCTGTGAGCTTGCCGGATTTGCCCGAACTGAAGTCATGCAAAAGAGTTGCAGCTGCAAGTTCTTATTTGGTGTTGAAACCAACGAGCAACTGATGCTTCAGATCGAAAAGTCACTGGAGGAAAAAGTAGAATTCAAAGGAGAAATTATGTTCTACAAGAAGAACGGTGAGTTGGCTTTCTTTGGTGCTTGCTGGAGAGGGTGACAGGTCACCTTTTCCCAACCCAACTGTTGTCCCATAAATCCCAAAACCTTTATGATAGTTCATGTAAATATGACCTGTTTGGACATTCCCCAGATGCCTTGAATGATGGTCTTGCTTTAGCCATGAGCAACATAAACTTTATAGAAATTTAGCATTGAAAATGAATCTATATACTATCAACCTATGGACTGAGTTAATATATGTTGAAACAAGTTGTATTGGGCTGGGGATGTAGCTCAGTGGAGCAGCACCTGCCTAGCAAGTGCAAGGCTTAGAGTTTAATTCTTGGTACCAGAAAAAGAAAATAGAAAAAAAAAGTATATTGCTATTTTATTTTAGGCATTCTTAAAATATATATTATACATGAGAGTTGTTAAT
>NDGN011326111.1:0-10257 GCA_002564285.1 Tympanoctomys barrerae
TGTGGGGGTCGAACTGCAGCAACCTGAGGCTGACAGCTTTGTGAAAGCAGCCACTGAAACCACAGAGCTAGTGCCGGGGCCCCCCACATTTAAATCTGCCAACTGGCCTATATCTGTGGCCTGAGGCACACACACCGCTCCGGAATGCCTGCACTAAGCTTCCTCCCCCCTCCTCTAGGACCATTGTACCCACTTCCTGCTGGCCCAAAGCAGACTCCAGTGCTCTTTTGTCACCTCTACCCATCAGGACATCTTGCCGGCTTCCTGTGTCAACCAGCTGACCACGTCTTATCACTCCCACCACCACCACTACTGCCATCTCCTCCACACCATCCACCTGGAGGCACCCGATACAGAAGAATTACCCTAACCTCTCCCACACCTCTCTTCGTCTCCCTAATGCGGCTGTCCACACAGCTTACACGACCTCTGGGAAGCCCTCATTGCACAGGCCACTGCCCTCTCTCTGGTCCATAGTCCTATTTCCCTCACAGCCAAAGTTTCAAAGGCCCTCCTTGACCTGGCCCTGCCTCTCTCCCTGTCCTCCCTGCCTTACTTCAGCACCCCACCTGTTTGTTGAATTTGGAGGTGACAAGGACAGGCTGATATCTGTCTGACAGTGTGGGTAGAGAGGCAACAACAGACCCCCTTGAGGCCCTTAATGTTTTTTCTTCCCACTAAGTTTGCCTCCAAGTCACTGTCCTGAGGATGTCCTCTGCAGAGCACTGCTGCTGCCCATGTAGTAGCAGGTGACCCTGTGCAGGGGCAGCATGCTTGTGTGTGGTGAGCCTGAATCTGGGTCAACATCAGAGCCCAGCCCCAATCCTAAGGACTGTTTTTGTGCAGATATCAAAGAAACTGGAGAGCTGGCCTGGTCCTGAGTCACATGTAAATTCTGACATGCTATGTCAAAAATGCAGCATTTGAGGTCAGAGGATGTGGCTTAGTGGCACAGCACTTGCCTAGCATGCATGAGGCTCTGGGTTCTTCTGTGAAAGAAAAACAAAATTAAATATTCAGCAAGTCCAATCCAATGGTGTTCACTCAGTCAATCTGGTTCTTGGGCAACTGTAACCTCACCCCTTCCCCAGGCCTGATGAAGTAGCCTTCACAGGCACCCAACCAGCAGGGAGTCCAAGCATTTGGCAACCGGGCATGGCCTGGTCAGCATGATCTTGGCTCTCTGACCTTCTCCAAGGCCCAAAGCACTTGCCTGCCCTTTGTCAATTTCTGTACTTCTGTGTCCACCCAGCAGGTATGAGGCCTATGCAGAGCGGTCTCACCTCAGTATGGCCCAGCCAGGGGCCCAAGAGGGTGCAGGTTGCCTGGAACACATGGGGTTGCTGGCCATAGCCTGTCTAGTTTGGAAGGCACTGTCTCCCCCTGTGCAAATCCTGCCTCCTCTGCAAGTCCCACCACCTCCAGGAAGTTGTCTCAGCAGCACCTCCTTCTCGGGCAACCTAGTGCCTCAGGAGGGCAGGGCTCCACAGCCAGGCTCTCAACAAACGTGGGTAGGGGCCAGGCGTGGGTGTCTTTACAGGATGATGCCAAGCCTGGGAGGAAGTCTCTGGTTTTTGACCAATACCTGTACAAAGTACAGATGGGGAACTCACAAGTTATTCATGCAATTAAAAGTCAGGGCACAAAGACACTCAACAAAAATTCTCAGTTATTTTCAATCTTATAAATCACCATTGTTCTCACAGTTAAGTTTTCATTGGGAAGATCTAAACACTATAGAAAAGAATCACAATTTTAATATTTGATGGTTAAAGCTATCAATTTTTTACTTTACCATTTCTGGATTTTGTAGATTTAGGAAAGCTAAGATTACTAAAAAAAATTTTTGGTGTTTTTGTATTTATGCTTAACTCTATGAAAGTTTATACTTGGTAAATGAATACTTTTTTGGTACTGTGATATAAACCCAGGGACACTTTACCAGTGGGCTACATCGCCAGGTTTTTTTTTTTTTTTTTTTTTTGGTCTTTTTGAGAATTTCACCATGCAGTTTAGGTTGGCCTGGAACTCACTTTGTAGCCCAGACTGGTCTCCAATTTGCAACAATCCTCCTGTCTTAGCCTGCTGAGTGCTAGGATAACAGGCATGCACCACCATGCCATGCTCCCTTTTGTCTT
The DNA here is from genome assembly GCA_002564285.1 of Tympanoctomys barrerae. Lineage (NCBI taxonomy): Eukaryota > Metazoa > Chordata > Mammalia > Rodentia > Octodontidae > Tympanoctomys > Tympanoctomys barrerae. The sequence continues at coordinate 2,139 of NDGN011326111.1, forward strand.
TTTTAACTTTTTGAGACAAGGTCTTACTTGGTTTTTCAGGCTATCCTCAAACTTGCAGTCCTCCTGACTCAGTTTCCATGAGCATCTGGGATTTCAAGAGTATGGCCTTGTAAGTGAAATAAATCGGACATGGACGTGTAAATACTGCATTGTTTCTCTGGTGTGAAAAACCGGAAGCATAAATAAGGACCAAAATATATAGTAAGTATTGCAAAACACGCAGAAAATGTTCAGGGGGGAGGGGGGAAGAAAAGAAGGGGAAAAATAGAAACAAAGCTTTTTAAATGGGGAGTGGAGGGACTGGAGGGGAGGAGAATGAGAGAAAAAAGAATCAAGCTTTAGCATGAGCAGGTAAATTTTCTGATGAATCAAATTCTCTATGATGAATGTGATTATTATGTATATCTAAAATGTATCAATAAAATCTGATTTAAAAGAAGTATGGCACCATACCAAACTCAATAAACACTTTATCTAGAGACGAAAAATATCTGCATACCAGTTTAAATGACGAACCAGATGGATGCAGGCCATTTATTGATTAGGCTGTTTCAAAATGATCAGAAAATGATTTTGTAGCAACTCTTACAAATAGGTCTACTTCCTGCTTCTCTTTGGTGTCTCCATTGATTTGATGTTTGTGAGGTCCACGTCCTTTCTCAGAATTTGTTGGCTATTTCTGAGCAATCTCCAGAATTTTAGCTCCAGATACACAAGAGGCCAGAGCCTAGCAAATCTAAGCCCTTGTCAACAGGCCTGCATTGCTGGCCATCTGGCCTGAAGATATAGGCAAGATAATGCAGTTCTGGCAATGGTCACCTCTTGGGTGAACAAATGCTGGAACTTTTTTGATGAAGTCCCTGCAGGACAACCTGGGGCTACTGCACTAAGGAAGCCCCTGTGGTCAGCCTGTTTCTGGGTCTATGAGCTCAGAAAGCGCTGCAATTTCAGAACTCTGCAAACTTACATAAAATGACTACCTCCCACACAGCTATACTCAAGCAGCGATGACGCTATCTGCTTCCCAGGGTGACTGAGAGAATGAAGTCTGTCACCGTAGGTCGGATGCTTTGCCCAGCCTGGGTCAGGCGTCAGTGGAGGCTAGGGAGCATTCTTGTGCATGAGTTTCCTTGAGTTTAGCCCATTCTCTCCAGGACACTGGGATCAATTTTCTTTGGAGCTTATGTGGAAGAGCAGACGACACACAATGCCATCTTTATTGTACTGTTGTGGTAGGCTGAGTGAATGTCAACTTCTCTACCCTGGTACAGCTGTTTCAGTCTAGACACTGCTTTTGTCAGAGGCCTTGGTCGGGGAAGCAACCGCCTCTACCATGAGCAGCCCCTGTTCCTCCAGCTGGGTCAAAAGCAGGCAAAAGCCTGGATAGATAATTTGACAAACAGCTCCTGAGGCCCAACACATGCTTCTTGCAGGCCTTGTCTCTCCACAGAGAAAGTAGCATGGCTGTAAATATTCAGAATGTTTTTGAGATCATAACCAACAGTGCTTTCACTCGGTATTTTTCAGCCTTCCTTTCAAGCACAGCTGTCTCTGAGAAAGACATGTGATCTTGGCCAGGCTGTGACTGGGATGGGAGAAAGGCAGACAGTGTTGGCCATCTTTCTGGATTTTAGGTTCAAACACTAGCCTCCTTATGGAATCTGAGGGAACTCACGGTTCAGATAAAATGTCTGTAAGAAGCCAGGAAGAGAGAAGAGCTTATTCCCCAAGCCTGCAGAGGCCCCAGCCTGGGTGGAAGAGGGCAGTCTGGGAAGTGGTAAGGACTGGGGCCCTGGCAGCGAGACCGGGCAGATTCCTATGGCCACGTCTGGCACATGAGCTGTCCGGGCTCATGCTGTGTGGGCAAAGGACCAGAGGCAGCCTCCCTCCCTCCCATGCCTTGGCACTTGACACTCGAGACAACCTCAGGGAAAATGAAGGAAGCTGGAAAAATCAGGAGTTAAATTTTCCACCAGCAGGGCTGGAGAATAGTTTGAAATTATAGAGGAAAACAAATCATGGTCGTGGCCATCTGAACTTCAGAGAAAAACTCATAATCGTTACATTTATTTTTATACATTCTAAATGCTGGAAAAGGCTACTTGTCTGATGCTTGCAATTACATTTTATCAAAGTAGTATAAATAACAGGTAACTGTATATACTATATGCTAAATCTGAGTGAGTCACTTGTTATCTTTACATTCAACAATCCCTGTATGAGGGAAATAACATATCTAGGGTAAAAAAGCTTCACAGTGAAGCTGGATTTAAACCCTGACAGAAATTTTAGCATTAGAACCCACAATATTATCCACTATGCTGAGCTTCCTCTCCCAGGTAAGAAAATCAAAATTGAAGTACAAGGCAGTATCAACAAACAGCAATCTTCAGCCCCAGCCATAGTGATGCTGTGTGGACTGAGTCTCTCCCTCTCTAGGCCAAGCCACCTCCTTGTTCCCACATGACCTCAGTGCAACACACTCCTTTGGCTTCTCACTGTATCATTTGATCCCTTTGCTGGTTATAATTTATCATCATATTAAATGCATTTGGGCTTCCTTGCACACTAACATCTACTATAGTCTCCCTGGGTTTATCAAGGGGGAGTTGTCTATTTCTCATCTCCCTCCTGACTATGGATCTTTGGTGGTTTCTCCGTATTGTCCTGATCCAGCACACACTGAGGGTTTCAGTGAATTTGCACTCGGCTGACTTGTTTTATGAATCATTCTGAGATTATGATACAGATATTCCTCATTTAACAACCTACCTGTTTAGTGGCTGTTCAGACTTATGACCAAGGTGTGTTGTTCTAACGACCTTTTTTTCATACATTTCTGCACATTATTTGTAGAACCTTAATGTTTTATACACCTTGTCTATATGGTAACTTTTGCTGACTGTGTAGTACAATACTACAGTTTTGTTTATTGCAATAATGCATGTAAGAGTTACACAAATAAAAGCAGTCAGCAAGGTGGATATTCTGACCACTTGTTTGGTCTGCACATTGTAATGTCCATACCATATGCAATTCATTTAAGAGCCAACTCATTTAATGACCTAATGAAGAGTTCAGGGACTGAACTCTTCATTAAATGAGGAATGTCTATATTACACCCTGACTGAGGAAAGGGACTAAAGAGCACAAGGAAGACTTCTAAATGTCTACATGTGCAAAGGAACTTTCCCCTCCTGCTACTGTTTCCCCTCACATAGTGGTATAGATTCTTTTTTCATCCTGTAACCTCTGAGTTAAGAATCCTGGGGTTCAAAGATGGGATGAGTTACCTAGTAGCTAAAGATTTACTCAAAAATCTGGTAAGAAATTTCTTCACATTAAGTCAAGAGAGGACATCAACTACTCACCTCTGGCAGATCCCATGATCATACAGGCATTAATATAAGATCTTATTGAAAATTATTTTTATTTTTTTGGTAACAGTAGGGATTGAACTCAGGATCTTGTGTTTGCTAGACAAGTGCTTATGCTACTGGTCTATTTCTCCAGCCCTAAAAATTACTTTAAAAGAAACACTCACTGAGTGTTGAGCTAACAGTATTGGCACAGCAGTACCAGCCTCTTTAAAGCATTGATGGGCAGCATTCATTAGGTTGTATAGAGGCTTCTGTGGATCTACCTGAGCTGGCTTGAGCTCAGGTCCACCCTGGCCTGTGCCTGTCTCAGCCGGCAGGGGGCAGAGCTGAGCTCCTCACAATTGAGCAGGAGACTGCAGGAGACCGCAGGTGATAAAAAGACATCTACTGCCATGCAGGAGAAAGGGTCATTTGTAACTTTTTTTTTTTTTTTTTTTTTGGTACAGGGGATCAAACTCAAGACCTTATGCGTGGCAGGCAGGCATTTATGCCGCTATCTCCCTGGTCCCATTTCTAACTTAAGATGAAAATAAAGTTTTATTGTCACTGGTATCCCCTTTGAGTCCCAAGTGTCATTTCCTCTACTATGACCCACAGCCTGGAGACACACAGGCAAACTCCCAAGCAATGAAGCTTACATGCCACAGGATTTACTAGCTTTGGGGGGGTCCCAGTGTGAACCCCCCATTAGAATGTGGTCATCTGTATCTGGAAATCACTCTGATCCCTTTCCAAGTTTTCCAAGGGGAGTCCAGTGGATTTTGAGCCCCTCTATTAAGGCACTAATGCAAAGTATTTTATGGATTTTTATGTTCTGCATGTTACAGTGGAAGTTCGTAAAACTATGTATCAAAAACACCTTTCACTCAGAACTTCAGAAAGTACTAAACCAAGATTTAAGAGAGCTAGGCCAGTGAGATAGCTCAGCAGCTTAAAGCACCTACTCAGGCAAGTTTAGGCAGATGCTGTGGTTTGATCCCCGGAACCACATGCTGTGCCAGCCCTGCCCTCAGAGTGGGCTGAGCCAGNAAAAAAAAAAAAAAAAGCAGAAAGGTACTTTGGACTATTATTCATTAGCAAATATTTTATTACTATTTTTAAACATATTTGGTTGTTACAGGGTCTAACTATGCAGGCTAGACTAATAAGTGATCCTCCCATTTTCAGCCTCCCCAGCACTGAGATTACAGGCATATGCCACCATGTCTGGCCCATGTGGCCTCCCAAGCCTGCCCTGGGGTAGGGCTGGCACTGCATGTGGTGCCAGGGATCAAACCACACAGGTTCTGTAGACCGCTGAGCTATCTCGCCAGGCCCATAATTAGCAAATATTTTAAAGCTTATTAACTCATTTTCAATGACTTAATGTCTGTATATTTTAACTAATAAAGATGTCTTTTGTAGTCACATGATTCTTAGGTTCTGGTCAAGTCACTATGGCAAGACAATAAATCCCTCTAGAGTTGATGGTGTAAACCACCACTATCTTCTTGTACTCATGGATTCTGTGGTTAGAATTTGGGAAGGGGACAGAAGAGATGGTTTTGTTTCCCTATGCCTGGGTCTTACCTAGTGAAACTTAAGAGCTGGGGTTGGAATCACCTGGTCCCATTTGGAAGCCTGGCAGTTGTTTCTGGGTGTTGCCTGGAGCCTCAGTGAGGGCTGTTGTAGTACCTGCTCATGGCCTTGCCGTGTGGCTGCTCAGGCCTTCTCACTGCACGCTGGCAGGGCTCCAAGACTTACCCATTCATGAACTAGGAAGCGGAAACTGCAAGGACCCTTATGATCTGAACCTGCAAAGTGGCACAGCATCATTTCTACTACCTTCGATTAGTCAATCCCAGAGTCCATATTCACGAGGGAGGACCTAAACCCATACCTCTTTGGAAAATGTTAAAAGAATTTGGAAAGCATGCTATAAAATTCTGCAAATTCTGAGGCTGGGGCTTAATCTAACCACACTGGGTTGTCTGGCTGCATGTGAATGTCCATATTTACACAGCTGCACATCTCTTCTCTTTGAGAAGGCTTAGCACCAGCAAGATGGCAAGATCCCAGCACTTGGAGGAAGAGAGGCAAAGCCCCAGGAGTTTAAGGCCTGCCTAGGATACTAGTGAATTCAAGGCCAGTTTGAACAGTCTGAACTACACAGCAAGACTCATCTCAGAAAACAAAACAAAACAAAAAGTATTTTTAGCTTGGCTGATATTTAAATACTCAGGAATCTTTCCTCTCCTAGATTAATGACTTCTACATTTCTAGCTGTTTTTCCACTGTTTCTAGCTCTCCATCAAACTATTCTACTTGAATGCAGGCCAAGGTTTCTGGATCAGCTGCCTTGCTCCAGGCTGCCTTTCAAATAGGAAACTCACACTTAAATTACTAGCTTTTACCTAGGAATAGGAGTGGGGAAGAAGGTGGGAGCAGTGGGAGGTAGGAAGAAATGGTTCTGGCTGAATGAGTGGCTGAATCACTAAACTCATCATTCTTTTCGTATGACTAGGCTGGATGGCTGTTTCAGCCTCGAAGACCACAGTGCGAACCTATAATTAAAGGGGTATCCAGGATGGTACAAATTGGAAATAACATCTAAAAAGAGAAGCTGAAGAGCTCCCTTGAACTACAGAAAAAAGCAGTGAAAGCAAAAACAGACCCCACAGTCTTCATACCAATAGTTGCCTATCAGAGGGAAAGGGGCACAGAGGCCTTGTACTGCTGCAAAAGGCAAAACAAGAACTATGTGGCAGGTCCCAGTTTCAAGGAGACAGGTTCCCTGAGGCAATATAAGTGAGGGATGGCTATAGCAATGAGAAAAGACCACAGACATGAAAAACTGGGTAGGCAAGGCAGAGTAACTTCTCAGTTTAACTCAACTACTGTGAGTCCGTAAAACTCTAAATTATGACAAATGTCTTTGGGGTGAGAAGGTGAAACTACCCTGGGAACAAATAGGTGAAACCCGCCAACACACCTGGGCTGGACTAGCCTTAACAGGTGTGACAGGCAGTTTTATAAGATCTCTGCCCCACCTGCCAGTTTATCAGTGCCACCTCCCTTCACCCCAACTCAAAGCATCACTCCTTCAACTACTCAGGCATGGCCAGTCTCTCCTTTATGCCCTTATCCCACCCACTTCTTACTGAGCAGCACACCTTGAGAAGTGATAGAAAAGCTCTGGTGGGGAAATCACACACCTACACAGGAGGCGAAAGCTGCCAGGCAGCCAGAGAACCCAGCTTCCATCAGAATGACGATCTCAAGCCACACCCGGAAAATTGCTGATTCAAACATGTTTACTGAGCTGCCACTTGGACTTGGAGATTAGGAAAGAAGTCCCAAACAGACAAGAAACCAGGGGCTCATTTAACCTGAGGAACCAATGCCCTTCACCAGGGAGGCAAGCTCCACCCCACCCCAAACACAGCAGAAACAGGCAGGGATCAGCTCCATGGTACAAAGAGGGTTAGAAGACTCTGAGTTTCACTACACCATTGAAGAGGAAGGTAGGTTAGAAAGGCAAAGCCATCTCTCCCCCTCCAAGATGCGAGCTGAGGCCTCAAGGAATTCTTCATTTTGCTTCTTCCTTTTGGCCTTTTCCAGGTGGTCATGTCCTTTGAGTGGGAAATGGTGAAGGGAGGGGCACAGGGTCCTGTCAGAAATCCTATAATGAGAAGGATAAAAAGACAGTTCCTGCAACAGACCAAAGACAAACAGAAGACTACATACCCTCAGCTGATTCTAATGTCTATTAACTTGACAGGCTGCCCAGAAGCATTTCTAAGGACACACAACCCAGCTCCACACTCACCTCTATGTTCAGCTCTGTAGTATCTAATAGGTCCAGTCCGTTTTCACTGAAGGAAGAGTGGCTACTGGGCTGCTAGAAGAAATGAGATCAAATTAGCAAGGTCTCTCTCTTTATTCCCTCCCAGCAAAACAGCAGCACTGCTTTCAGTGCAGTAATGTAGGACAAGCCCCAGGGGCTGCCCATCAGCCCTTACTTAAGTACTTCCTGTCTTAGCCTGACAACTGAACCTCTTAAATACATGGTTTTAGAGCCAGAGAATGGGACTCTCCAAGGACTTTAGGATAGACTCTGAATAGAGGCCTTGGTTGCTGATCTCTGCTACGAGGATGTCATTGTTTGAATTTTCCTCAGCACAAGGCCTTTTCCTAAGCACAAGGCCTCCATTCTGTTCTTCTCCCACCTCAGAGCAGAGCAGAGAACAAAAGGATAAAAGACAGTTTGGTTGGAATTCAGTGTCTGTTTCCCTTGAAGCCAGATGTTGAAATCCTAATCCTTAAAGTAAGAGTATTAGGACATGGTACCTTGGGGACGTGATTACATCAGACAATGAATCCCTTATGAATGTGATCAGTCCCTAAGAAGCCAGAGTGCTAGCGTCGTTCTCCATATGAGCAGGATAGATATACGGCAGAGTGCACAGGTCCATAGAGGGTCCATGCTTACTTGCCTTAAGGCTTCTCCTTGGACTTCCAGCAAATGTCTACTAGTTGCAAGTCACCAACCTTTGGCATTATGTTATGGCAGCAGGAACTAAGACATATCCCATTGCTGTTTATAAGGTGTTTGTGATAGGTTCAGGCCCTGAATTGCTAAAATCATTGTGGTGGTCATCTAGTATGGCTGATGCCCTTAAAACAAGGGCCTATGTTCCCAGGACCACCTCCCCCTTCTTCTCCAACTTAGCCCAGGACATAATTTACTTTCACCCTTC